>RJWJ010018841.1:0-31062 GCA_004363605.1 Indri indri
TTTCTAAGTTCAGATGAAATGTTAAATGCATATTTGCCCTTTATATAATAGAATCATCTCTTTAATATATTTAGTGGTTGAATTTTACTTTTATCAAAACAGATTTTCTTTAGTCTGGACCACTCACTAATATTACCTAAAATATTAGAGTTACCATTTTCTTATGCAATTATCGGATGATATCCCTCTATGGAACATTAACCCTTTTTCATATTTTTGAGCATTTCTAAAAAAAAAAAGTGACAATTTTTTATGGTAAAATAGTCACACAAATGTACTGTGATTTTCATTTTCAAATGAGATCTTTTCTTCCAAAAAAAGGGGAATCAAATTCCATTTTAAATTACATTACCACCTGTATTAGGGTACGGTTGGTTACTCACCTATGCAAACCTGCAGGTTTATGCCAGATGAAACAAGTATGAATATAGGATTTTCAAGATTTATAGAGGTAACCCAATTATTTGGGAGGTATTTTCCTTTGAGATTATCCAAAGCTTTAGAGGAGGAAGAAATGTGATAATAGGGTTTAGCATTTAAAATACAGGATAAAAATACCTCACAATAAACTAAGATGCTTTGTTGAGTATTTTAGTTTCCTTATACTTCTGAGAAAATAACAGAATTTCAGATACTGTGAAGTAAAGATAAGGCAGAAATTAAAATACAAAAAAGTTGTGGGTGAGTATAAATCAATATCTAAAACTTCCTACACCTACAAATGTCTCATCTTTGAGTGTTTTCCTCATCTTTATGATTCTAAAATTTAGGATTCAAGTTTGTTAATTAGCTGTTACTGAGAATATTTCCAAACAGTGCCTTAGAATTAAAAATGAGTTTCTCAAAATTTTTACGTTTATTTTGTCAAACATTCCTTTGAGGCTCACAGACAGGTTGCTAATACCGTTTTCCTACTTTGAAGCAAATATTTTGGACTGGATTGAAATCTAAAGCAAACTAATTTCAAAGACCACAGCTCATTTTAAATGGGCCATTCTGAGTTATGAATGATAGACTGATTTTTTTGAATCCCTTGTTTCCTAAAAATGACTTCCTGCAGGAAAAGAGCTTTGAAAACAAACTTATATTTGTCCCAATGAGAGTTCAAAGTTTTTCTAGATATACCTTTTGGTATAATACATATATTAAACATCTTTTTTACATTTTATAGCATAAAATTCAATGTTTGCCATAGAATAGTCGTTCAGTATTTGCCAGTGGCTATGGGGTTTTATGCTTTCATGTTCCTTTGTTTTTTCCTTGTTTAGAATCGTCACTATAATTAAGCGAAGTTGGTAGAATAGATCATAGATGCAAATATTTTAAACTAAATACAGTTTTTGGCTAAAATATTCACAGCTGATCAACAGGTCATTGATAGATTATTTTGAAGCACATCAGAGAATTCTCTAGAGGACTGACTCTGTGTAAAGTTGTCTCAGAGGGAGTACTTCTAGAATGAATTTAGGGGTTTTTTGCTTGTTTTTAAATAAGACATTATCATTCCTGGATCTTTCACACAATTTCATTACTTACTAGAAGTTTTCATCCTGGAATTTAGTATCCTCATGATTAGTTTTATTTTTTCATTTGTTTAAATATGCAGAATTAGAAAGACTTCATTCTGGACATGTGTTTGCTTAATACCACACCATAGACTACTCACTAAGTATACTGAACACCTAGATAAAAAGCACCTTATAAATTTAAACTATTTTCATATACTGTTACCATGTGGAAAAAAAAAAGAGAATTGTTCAGTGAACAAAGACTCTGCAGTCATTTTCTCACACAGTTTCAGGATCCTGTTTACACCTACACAGCTTTACAATGGATGATTTTATTTCTCTGTTCAGTGTAAAGTAATTATACTGCAGTTTCATTCCTATGAGATAGTTCCAGATGCCATCAAGATGAGAGAAATAAAGTCACATCGCCACAGGCAGCAGACAAAGGCAAACAGTTAATCAAACTGTGACTGTGATTAGCAGGACAAAAAGTGACAGTTTCTAGCAGTTCTGCAGCACCTGCATTTCTTTAGAATCTAGCTCTGGAGCAAGTATGTTTTGCTCAGCAAATTCCAATATCGCAATTAAGAAATAACGTAAAGCATTTTGGAGCAGAAGTTTAACATAGGCACAAAATGAAGACTGCAAGAAAAACAGTGTTTAAAAAAATTGTGTAAACGTATAATTTTGTGTATAAAATGTGGGAATGTCTGTAATAAGCTCAAGAAATTATCTTTAAACTGTGAGAAAGACAAGAACTTGAAAGGCATGGTAAGGGCGACAATATTGCAAAATGAGCTGCCAGGAAGGAAAGGAAGAGAGTGGGGGATTCCTATAATGCATCTGAAGAATATTAATGTGGATTAAAATTGTATTAACATAAAGAAATAACCACTCAGGCTTGAAAAATGAATATTGCCCTTTCACTGTATCAAATAATTATGTCATCTAGCAGCAGGCAGTTGCTTGTTTGCATTACACAACATCTGACATTGCAGTATTTATTAATTTTATGTCTTAAAATGGGAAAACTAGAATGTAAAGGTGTACATTGCAAGTTTTGCATAGGGGATTTTGAAATTCTCCATAGAATGCTAAGAAATTCAAAGGATGAAGGCTTTAATGAAGAATTGAAATAATATGTTATGTTTGTGCATATTTGCACAGAGCAATCTAGGAGGCCAACAAATTCATAAAAGTGTAAATCAGTCTATGGTACAGAATTCTCTACTACAAGAGCACCTATATTTTAATGAATTTATTTATCCATAAATAAACATTCTGGATTTTAACATATATTCAAGTTTTAGGCACTGAGTCAGCTTGACAAGGGAATTTGGACAATCTATCACCCCGATTCTTCAGCTATAAGAATTTAACTGAGCTTCAGGCCCTTCAAGAGTCTCACTGTAAATATTTAGCACAAAACAACGCCTATACAGCCATCAATGTCTCAGGGATCCACAGAGCTGCTAGTCTTAGGCCTACAGTTTGGCAAGTCTAGAAACAAGTTTCTTACAGATAGGGGCTAGAACAGTCCTAATGACCCCTGAAAACTGAGGTTAGACAGTTTGAATCTAGAGTTGTAAAGACAGGAGTGCCTACAAATGAGCAGAAGTTCAGCTCACCTGAGTTGCTGGGCTTTTCAGACCATACTTGTCTAGGAATTTATTATAATCAACAAATACTTTGTATATAAGGCATAGTGTTTGACACTGTGAAAAATTTTAAGAATCGCACATATTGGCGTGATCACTTTCCAATGCTTCTTACAATTATAATTTTTAGTCCATAAGTAAATATTGAAGAAAGGAAAATGAAATTTCTTGTTAATCATTAAAGTGAGCAATGGTTCCACAACATACACTTTATATTCAGATCAACCTTCTTTTAGCTCACCACTTAAAGATTTAACTAAACACTTAATTATATAGAATATTGTACCAAATTTTGTACAAGTTGAATTCAATGACCATACAGTATGAATTGATAATCTGAAAACACTCTGTGAGAGACACTATACATACATATATAGGAATAATATTCCATTATATATATATATATATGTATAAGGTCACACTATTTTTTCAATTGACAGATACGTAGGTTGGTTTCATATCTTGGCTATTTGAATAATGTTTTCATGGACATGGGAATGCAGATATCTCTTCAAGATACTGATTTTGTTCCCTTTAGATATGTACCCAGAAGTGGGACTAACAGATCATATGGTAGTTCTATTTTTAGTATTTCGAGGAAACTCCGAAGTGTTTTCTGTAATAGCTGTACCAATTTACATTTCCACCAACAGCATATAAGGGTTCCCTTTTCCACACACCCTCGCCAACACATAACTCTTGTTTTTGAGATAATAGGCATTCTAACACCTGTGGGGTAAGAATCATAAAGGACTATTATTAACAATTATATGCCAATGTATTGAATAACCTACAAGGAACTGGTATATTCCTAGAAATACACAATTTACCAAGACAGAGTCAAGAAGAAACAGAAAGTCTGAACGGACCAATAACTACTAAGGAGATTGAAGCAGTAATCAAAAATCTCCCAATAAAGAAAAGCCTAGAACCAGAAGACTTCTTGGCTAAACTCTTCCAAACATTCAAACACTAATTTTCCTTAAACTCTTTCAGAAAATAGAAATAGATACTTCAAAACTCATTTTTTTTCACGTTGGCACTTCTTGTTTTATTTTTATTGTGAAGGTACGTTCTGAGTCTTTCTTTTTTTTTTTTATTGTTTGTTGTTTATAGGGGTACAGATGTTTAGGTTACGTATGTTGCACGCTCATTTTATGAGGCTAGCATCATCTTAACACCAAAGCCAGACAAGGATACTGTAAGAAAAGAAAACTTCAGACCAAAATAACTCTTGAAATTAGATATAAAAATCCTTAATAAGATACTAGCAAACCAAATTCATCAATATTTTAACCAGTTCCTTTTTCTCTACACTCTCAGCAACACCTGTTATCTTCTGTGTTTTTGATAATAATCTTCCTAACAGGTAAGATTGGGCAGTATTAGACAGCTGGTAAATATTACTTTGAATTCTTAAGAAATTAAATTTTAAATCATAAATCAAAAAAGTAAACTGACATCTATTTCTGGAGAATGTTATAATTTACCACACTCATAAAGTGAAATATCTTTTCTGTGACTATTGCCATAAGTTAGAGTGGCACTTTTTTCCTTTAAACTTTCACTATGTCCTACAAGATTTAAAATTATGTTGTCACGTGTAGCTTAGGGTTACTGTATTTGACAACACAGGTTGGAATGAAGTACTTCCTGGATTCATTTACTATGAAGATAAGATTTTCACAATGGTCTGGAATATTTTTTTACAGCTCAATTTATGTAGTTGCTCTGAATAGGTATCCAGCTTTCCTATTGTGTATCATTCAGGATGCTTTCTCTAGTTGCTGAGAAAAACTTAATCTCTGTCAAGAGATCAGTGACACCAGAACCTCATGGTGCCAGGGAGATATGAAATCCTTTGCATTTATTATAACTTGCCAAGGAGCTCAAATTATAGCACACTCTATTGGCAATAATGTGAAAATAACTAAGATACATGTAGATTCATGTAGAGGAGCATAGTCTTAATGGCTTAGTACAAGAGTATGGACCTAGGATCCACCATTATTTAATGTTGTGCGAATTATTTTTCCTCTGGGCCTCAGTTTTTCCATCTTTAAATGAAAAAAATTTGTCATAAAACGATTTTCTAAAAATATGAGAATAAAAATGTAATAAATATGGTGATGAATGTTTTGAGTCTTGCTGTAACTATAAGTCAAGATTTACCAAAGTGCTTATATTTGAACAGAAAAGGTTCTTCCTACTATAAAAAATAAAGAAAGTTAGGGAGACAAGTGTTGTGCATATGTAAACACATTGTGATCTCACCCAATATCAAAGATTAGTTGATCAGAGCTTCCTTATAGATGCATTTCTTTGCTTTGAGGTTGTTTCCACTCCGTCATTTAACTATAGTCTGTAAAATGTGAACACAAAATAGTTAAAAGAAACATTATTTATAACAAAGGTTCTTTCCTGGGATTATTTCTAGCCAAAAATGCATGCCTCATCCAAAAAATTTTCAGTTGCTATAGTAATATTCATTTGAATTTAATCATTTACTTGGTTTTATTTTATTTTTAAATTTCAGAATATTATGGGGTTACAAACAATTTTGTTACATATATTGCCTTTGCACCACCCAAGCCAGAGCTACAATTGTGTCCATCCCCCAGACAGTGCACTAGCATCCATTAGGTGTGAATTCATCCATCCCCTCCACCCCTGTCTCACCTTCCCAACACCCAATGAATATTACTGTCATGTGTGCACATAAGTGTTGGTGAGTTAGTAACAATTTGATGGTGAGTACATGTGGTGCTTGTTTTTCCATTCTTGTGATACTTCACTTCGAAGAATGTGCTCTGGCTCCACCCAGGATAATACAAGAGGTGCTACTTCACCATTGTTTTTTATGGCTGAGTAAAATTCCACAGTATACATATATCACATTTTATTAATCCACTGCTGTGTTGATGGGCACTGGGGTTGTTTCCATATCTTTGCAATTGTGAATTGTGCTGCTGTAAACATCCCAGTGCAGTGTCTTTAGAGGTGAATTACACTTCGCAAATAAAAAATACCTTAAATTATTTTAACCAGAAACTAAATACATTAAAACAGAGACTCTTTAAGATGTAAAAAATTAGATGCGCTTTAGTTTAAGTCAGTGACCTCTACATTAGGAATAGTGGTATTCTGAATAATTCAACTCCGAGAGACTGGAAAACATAGAGCACTTGCTTGTCTGGGGGCAATTTTGTCACCCAGAAGATGTTTTTAGATATCACTGCTGGTGGAGGAGGCACTTTGGCACCTAGAAAATAAAGACTAGGGAGGTTGTTAAACATCTTAAAAGGCACAACTTAGTTGCCTACAACAAATAACTATCTGGCCCAAAATGTCAATGTGCAGCTGTTAAGAAACTCTGATTGAAATTAAATAAAATTGAAATGCATCCTATCATTTCTCTTCTTTGCACGTTGCTATTTCTGGCTCTCGCTGGGTCTTTCAAGGTCTCTCTCTCTCTCTCACACACACACACACACACATATACGCACACAACCATACTATCTCTTTTTTTTCTCATTCTTTCATTCTTTAATGAAACTTCTTTGATAAACACCCATTTATAGACATGATGGTGAAGGACAACTCCTAGTAATTAGAAATGGGACTGTAAGTCCTCAGGTATAAAGGGCTAAATCAAGAAAGAGTGCAGTGTAGTTGCATCAGCAAGACAAAAAAGTACTTATTTCAGTAATATTGCTTTTACAAATATTCAATGATGAGTTGAAACATACTAGATAAAAATGTTCCAGGAAATTCAAGAAAGTTAGCCTCAGAGACTGTAAACAAGAATAACAACAAGTGTAAAAGAGTAGAAGGGACTTCACATTTGTATAAACCTCACGCTTTTAAATTGCAATTTAAAAAAAATTCATTTTTTTCATTCATCAAAAAAATTCATTTTTTTTAAATTAACTTTTGTGAGAAAACTACCGGATTTCAATCACATGCTTCTTTTGTCTTTGCTTTTGTCATTTATAAACCAAAAATAAGAAAACTTATAGATTTTATGATTCTGTAGGATCATTCTGCTGAGTTCAACATATTATTTTTTATTCTGCAATGTGGTAATTAAAGATATTCATCCAACATTTTGAAAGAAATTACACAAAATAAAATATGCTAATTTTGCACATCATTTTTATGATTTTTTCTATTCATTTAAATTCTATGCATAATCTTTTCCCTTGGAACTAATTGTTCAATATAGAAAATTTCTCTTAAATTTGACTTCTCATTCATTTACTGCATTAATTAATTGAAGACAAGGGAATAAGAAAATGAGACAGAGTCTCATTACTACATTAATTGAACAAGGAAGTTGAGATGTAAAATAATGAAAAGAAAGTGAAATGTATTTCCACAATCAATTGATCATTTCATAGAACTCCCACTTTACATTATCTCATTCTTTTTAATTATTTTATTTGATTTTGCCATGTATCCTTCCATTGTTTCTTGTCTGATCCAAGCACATGAGGTTGATTTTTTTCTGTACTCTACTTCTGCTGTATTCTCACAGGCACAGGCAAATCTACATCTAATCTCTTATTTTCTGGGCCTTATGAATTAAAGAGATTTAATACGCATTTGGGTAGAGGGTTAGATTTCCATATTAGTAAAAGACGGTATTTGTGAGAATTGCTTGGTATTCAGAAACCAGAGTTTGAGCAGGGTATCTCATATCAAACACCTGCAAGGGCAAAGTAAGTTCTACAAGAAAGGGCAGGAGTAAGTGCACAGGTAAGTGGGAAATGCCTGGAGAATGGGTAGATCAAGGCCCATGTAAAAGGGGCCAGCTGCTACTCAATTTGCAAGGTCACCGGGCATTCTGATTTGTCCAGAGAAGCCAGAAAATTCATCCTCATATAAAATTTCTCAATTTTTAAATGTTTGCATAATTTTATGTCTCTGTAGACCAAATAAAACTGGTCTCCAAAACAAGTGAGTTTTGTAAACCTTCAGTTTCCAACTATTTTTTCAGGTGAACATTCAAGTTCTTTATTTTATTTTTATTTTTAATTATTTTGTTTTTTTTTATTTCAGCATATTACGGGGATACACATGTTTAGGTTACAACTATTGCCTTTGCTCTGCCTGAGTCAGAGCTTCAAGCATGTCCATCCCCAAGACAGTGTGCACCGCACCCATTAGGTGTGAATATATCCTTCCCCACCTCTCCTCTCCCATCTGCCCAATACCCAATGAATGTTACTACTATGTGTGAACGTAAATGTTAATCAATTAATACCAATTTGATGGTAAGTACAAGTGGTGCTTGTTTTTCCATTCTTCTGATACTTCACTTAGTAGAATGGGCTCCAGCTCTATCCAGGATAATACAAGAGGTGCTAGATCACCATTTTTTTTCGTGGTTGAGTAGTACTCCACAATGTATATTGATCTCAGCAGATGCATACTTTTTTTTTTTTTTTACATTATGCTGTGTAAATACAGTAGAGGTTGTCGAAGTTAAAATAGTATCAGTAGACTATTGAGAGTGATAGCTTAAATGCTCCCATATCCTCTACCCCTAAACACACTTTATCTGAAAATTTGTAGCTAAGAATTCCTAGATTTTAACCGGAAAAGCTTTTGTCTCTCTAGCTATCACATCCTTCCATTTCCTCTCATAATTATTCTTTTTCTTGTATTTAGGAGACTTTGGAACTACCAAACTTGCTAATTTTTATTATCTCAGTTTAATTCACAGAAAACATCATACATGCTTATTTTAAAACAGTACTCCATATTTCAACACATATTAAATATGATGGAATTTGTATTATTTTATTCAGGGTTCTCCAGAGAAACAGAACCAATAGAATATGTACAGGTATATAAGAGGATATTGTTTTATAAGAATTGGCTGACGTGATTATGGAGGCCATTCTACAAGTCTCAGGAGATGCCATCTGCAAGCTGGAGATCCAGGACAGATGCAGTTGTGTAGTACATTCTAAACCTGGGGGCCTGAGAACCGGGGGAACCAATAGTGTAAGTCCTGGTCTTAGGCCAAAGACCACAAAATTGTGGGAGTTTGGGGGAAACACTGGTGTTAAGTCCCAGACTCAAACCATAAGCTTTGATGTCCAAGGGCAGGAGACAATGGATGTCCCAGGTCAAGCAAGAGAGAGAGAGAATTTTCCCTTTCTCTACCTTTTTGTTCTAGCCAAACTCTCAAGAGGTGAATGGAGTTTCTTTACTCAGCCTACTAATTCGAATGCTAATCTTTTCCTGAAACACTGTCACAGACACACCCAGAAATAATGTTTTACCAGCTATCCAGACATTCCTTAACCCAGTCATTGACACTAAAATTAACCATTACAAGTTTGTTTTAAATGAACATATATTATTATGTATCCTGTATATTATTATTATAGCATATTTTTCAAAAGTAATTCTTCATGATTTCTTATCAATTATGTTTCTCCTATCAACTACCTTATTGACAATCTATGCATTATTTCTAGATCCTTAAGCCTATGTATTATTTTTTTTTCAATGTATAAAATTTCCTTTTCTCAATATTTCTGCTTTTCTGATTGCTAAGTTTTTGTTTATTTCTTTGAAGGAACTATATTTTAGTCTATTTATTTTCCTTCAGGTTTATTTTGTTAACATGCATTGGTATCCTGATTTACAAAATAGTTGTGATTTACAAAATTTATCCAATCACTAAAACTCAATGAAGAGATTTGACATTTAAAGAAATAGTGTAATAAGTATTTTAAAAAACAAATAATGAATCAGTTTAATTTAACTTTGTATCAAGGATTTTGCAAATGTTGTATTTGTTCAAAGCAAATGTTCATTTCCCTGACATCTTTCTTCAGACAATAATTTTAAAAAGACATAGAAATTGTCTTGTAGTACTGTGAATCATTCAGATTTCACTGCCTGCAACATATATCCTAATACTCAAAATCAATCCTAAATATTAATACCTGAAGTCATACACACACACACACACACACACACACACACACACACACACACACACTTTCGTACGTGATCTCGGGGCAGCTTTAAAAATTTCCTGGAGGGAGGATCTATTTTTATATACTTATTTTAGATAATTACTACACCTAAAAATTGTTTTCAGGAGGGATCTATAGCTAGGCTGCTTTAGCAGGAGGCAAAGTTGATGGTTCTCCTTGAACGTATTCTACTGTCAAGACTCAATTTCTCGTCCCAGAATTGACATTTAATATGTGATTGACCTTTACCTCAAATTCTAAAATTGTCAGTTTTCTTTGTGGTAGCCTCCAGTAAGGAAATTAATCAAAAGTTTAGGAAAATAAATGAGTTATTTAACTTTTGTCACCCAGTTAGCACTAAAAATAATGTGAGAAATTTCTTATTACTGCAAAAATTGTGCGGTATATGTGGTTTTTCTTTGTCTATTTGGTATTCCTCTCACTCTAGTTATCTTCAATTTCTCAGGAACACTGACCTCCATACTAGTCAGCTGCAGTCACTCACATAAACAATAACATTAATAGTGTAGATTTAATCATCAATTGAAACCTTTTTTAGGATAACCCACTCTGAAATCCCACTCTATGACTGTGCCTCCTAATGTTTTATATCTCCGACTTCTAAATTTCTACTGAACCAGATCATTATCTTTATTAAGATGTATACCTTTAGCTGTCCAAGTCCTACCATGTTCTTTCCACCACTTAAATCTGGTATCACCTGTCTCTTTTCCAAGTTATTACCTTGCAAACAGTCATTAAATTTAAACTTTACCAATTTTTCTTTTGCCAATTTGACAGTATTTCATAACTTCCATAACAAATTATGAAAATTTATTTGATCTTGCTCTTCTGGACTTTCTGGAGTATGTCACAAAACAATAATGAATGAGTAAATGTATTATCATCCCATGCTTATTTTCAAACTCAGATAAACTCACCTAGTAATCCTGTTATTCACAGTTTTCATTGATTCTTTATTAACAGCTGTAATGCTTCTGTAATATAAACTGGAAACCATTTATTCAAATAGCACTCAATGAGAAATGTTCTACTTCATCTGTAATTTCCTGACTTCCTCACTAGCAATCTACTGGTTTTTTCCCTTGAGCAAAGAAAATACTGCACTGATCCATTATAATTTATCTCTGTTAATTCCCTCTTCACATAAATACCAACTCTAGATAAATTCTCCAATTCTTAGGGGCAGTGGCTAAACCAGCAGAGTTGACCATTATTAAGGAAGAATTAAATAAATTGAGTTATTTGTTTCACTTATATTTGTGATTTTAAAAAAACCAGTGAAACAAAAACCCTCGAATTGGTACTCTAAGCTCAACCCCCCAACGTGAAGCAAGTTCACTGTGCACCAATTACTGTAGGTTCACCATGCATCAGGTACTCTACCACTTGCATGAATCAGTGAGACAAAATACTCACACAACTTAAGAGAAACAACTTCATTACTCAAAGATAGGCAGCAACAGACAATAGAAGTCTAGGATTCTTGGTGAGCCAATCCCCCAAGGCTCAGGAAAGTTACCAGGGGAGATGGAGTCTAGTTTGTACATGCTCCCCCTTGTACTGCAGGTGAGGGACCCGAAAAGACTTGCCACTCTGGGTTTTCTACCCCAGGGACTCCTGAGATTGCTATGCTAAAGCACTGCAAGCATCCTGTTCTAGAAGAGAGGAGAACAGAGCCTGGACTATCTGGTCAGTCCTTCCTTGTCTTAGGATGTTGGTTTTCCAGCACATTCTATGGTTATTCTGAGAACTACAGGTGAGAAAGGAGGGAATATGTGGGTAGCCAAAGCCATCTGGGGATATTTCTTACAATATCTCCTTTGCTCAAATCTCTCATATCCTTTTTCTCAATGCTCACTTCCAGCTGATGAGTTCACCTAATATTTTCACTGCCTTAATCGCTTCTTCAAGAAACCTGCAACCTTATCTAGATAAGTCCATCTTTTCCATCACTATTTTTATTATAATAGGAATAGCTTTCTATCTACCAAAGGTCAGTCATATTCTCTGAAGTCCATCTTCTTGACTCTCCCCAAAACTTTGCCTCTTTAATTCTTCCTTTTTCCTTCCCTTCTACGGCAATCATATCAGTCAGCATCTTCTAGCTTCTTCAACCATTACATAAAAAGAGGTAAAAGAAAAAAATAATACTGCAAAGGATCCAATTCCATGCCATCTCTATTGGTCATATCCCTGATCTCTTTGAGAGCCAACTACTCAGAAACTTTGTCTGCACAGGCTACCTCTAATTTTTTGTTTCCAGTTACACACTTCAATCCAACTCAATCTTACTGTTTTCCTGCTACTCCCTTAAACATGTTTCTGTTAAGGTTACCAATATTTTTCATGATATTTCTGTACTTATCTTACTTACTCAATTTCTTACCAAGTCAGCCACACCCATATTCTTAAAATTCTCTTCTCTCCTGGCTTCCAAGACTCTAAAAGATCTTGCTTTTTTCCCTTATCTCACTGATCCTCTTTTATGGTCTCGCTTGTGGTCTTCTTCACCTTAGCTCCACTTGTACGTATTGGAGTCATTTGTGGTTTAAACCTGGACTCTCCTCTCTATAATACTCTTTTTCATGAAGTTCTCTATCCCACTCAGAAGTGGTCATCAACTTATACATATTATTTTGAAACAAACACATTGCATATTTGAGTAAATTAATATAATTTCTACTGTTGACATATCTTTTAAGTTTTTGGTCATGACGAAGTTCAGGTTCAGTTAGATTCTAGAGAATAAAAACTGAAATTTTTAGTGACCAATGGAATAAATTCAATGGCTTCTTGATTCCTTCACTGTAAGCATTCATATCAGGACTGTGATTCAAAACAACAAGAAATAGACTATGTATATATTTCAACTTAAGTAACAATTTTGTCCACCTGCTTAGTCTTCTATTTACAAGTTTTATATATTTTTGTCATCATCAGGACTTTCTGCAATCTTACGGAAAATGTCTGTTTCAATAAAGCATTTGAGTGTTGCAAAACTGTCTCATGCCAAATAAAAGTGTGACAAACATTTCTGTAACTAGTAAGTTAAAGAAATAAAAGTCTGTAAATTCTATTTCTACAAGCCAAATGAAGCTATAAACCATTTCTTAAACATGACCTGTGCATTCTATTCTGTTTTCCATGAAAGGATAATTCTAATCCATTATTCCTTTAAATAAACAACATTTCTTTCTAATTATCTTTTTTATATATTTCTTGAACCCTGACAAGCTGTGTGCTAAACTTTCTCACTTTTTCTTACAAATTTCTAAATCTCTCTTTTGTATTCCCCATATATTTTAATCTCTGAGTTCAATTTTGGAAAATATCTTCAGCTATATTGTCTATTTGCTAACTCTCTTTTTACCTGTCTCTAACATTTCATGAAATTCATCCATTTCATATTTAATTTGAATTTTTGTATTTTTATCTTAATTGACAAAATTTAAAAATTCCTATCACAAAGAAATGATTAGTTTTTAATAATGTTATGTTGTTTTCTTACATTTTTAAGATTTTTGAAATGTGTTTTTAATATATCTAATACAAAATTTTATTTTTTGAATATATTCCAAGTTTGATAATTCAAATTTTGTGGAATCTTAATGAGTCTAGCAAGGCTAATTATTGTTTTAGGTAACTCCCACACATGGTGGCTTGTTTTCTTGTATTATGTGATTATTTTTAAACTGTGACACACTAATTTTTCTTGACTCTTTATTTCTGGAAATTATTTATATTGGATTTCTTACATCTTGGAATGTTTGCATTTGCTTCTGACAATGCCCTATAAGAAATATCAATCCAGAACTACTTTAAACCAAATTCTCAACTTTAGCTTTTTGCACCACTAAGGTACTTGAATTCAATCATTAAACTCGTGTGAGAACTTGTGTATATAAATTATTTAGGAAAAAATTTTCTTATCCTTATTCTAGTTTAATGTCAAGACAGGCAAGTTTCATTCTTCATGATACATTTATTTCATAATTTTTCTAACATTGAAGAAAAATATAACAGTGAATCACCCTACCAAAATATCACAATCATCTTAAAAATAGATATTAATTAATATTAATACAATGTACTTTCTGACACAAAGCTAGACAAATAGATAAATGGACTAGAATGGCAGTTCTGTATACATTGAATTTGATACAGGACACAAGTGGCCTTTCAAGCCAGTGGGTAAATGACTTCTCATTTTCCATTGAATAAATAGTGCTGGAAAATAAGTTACCTATGGAGAAAGAAATGATAATAAATGCCTACTTGACTCCATATAGAAATATAAAATTTCAATTGATTAAGATCTAAATGTGAAAACAACTCATTTAATATTTGAGAAATGATGCACAACCACCGCGTCATGTGATTCAGAAGATCATTTGTAACTGCATGAGGTTAACTCATTTACAAGAAGAAAAATAGGTTGAAGCTTAAATGGTGTATATATATTTCACATTTCTCAAAAATTCCAGTTACCAGCTATGTCTGGCAGAAAGTATCCTCAAATAACTTAAGCTTCTCACTGTTTTTCCCAGTTTGCAATTGATACTGGTAAGTGTTGCTGGATTCTTTTCTGTGCCCTGTGACTGCTCAAATGCAGAATTTCTGATAGGACAGCAGCAGTGATTGAGCAGATGACTAAAAGCAGTATTCAAAGATCCCCCAGTGAAAATTTAAATGGTGTTTCTGACCTCAGAAGTCGATTTGCAAATTATATACAAAGGCATATGCTGGTGGAAGGCTTGTGAAGTCAGCCTCTATTTGAGACTAATTTCCCAGGATAAAATGCATAACATATTCTTGGATTTTACTTAATGTTTTTAATCAAAAGAAGACAGGCTTCTAATAGTATTTGTTTTGTCTCCATGCTTTGTTCCCACAACTCACCACCTCAAATTCTATATTTCCTCTGCTTTCCCTGGAATATAATTATGATTTAATAAGTGCATAACTTAAAAAAAACACAGCTTGCATTCATCTCTCAGTTTTAAGCCTGTCTCTGTATCTTCAAACGAGTGTGTGCAACTGCTGCTATGATTGTTGGAGTATGAGCACCAGCATTCTCAAGGGCTGTATCAATGTACACACCAGCTCAAGAATTCTCCTGGAGGATGTCTTACCTGAAGTAACTCAAGCTGGGAACCCAGCATGGTCTTTCACGCTTCCTTCTCTCTTACAATCCAGCTTCAACCCTACTGACCCTAGTCCCTTTGTCTTTGTATCCTTCTGCATCTGTTCTTTTCTTTCCATTGGACTATTGCAATAACTTATTGTGGGTTGTCTCTCACATTTAATTTGCATCCACTCCTCCTGCCCCAACAATCCATTCTCCACACTGTAGATAAGATCACCTTCCCCAACACTGAGAAGATCTTTCTCTTCTCCCCTAAAAAACATTAAGCCCGAACGCCTTATCATTTTAGTTAAGGCTTTCACTAAATCATAAATTATATGTTTCAAGATTCTGTTTACATTATGTTAAAATACTTTATATACAGTAATAGCCCATCTTGGTAAATGTATTTCAAAGAGCAAACTTGATAGAGATCTATGAATCACCTTCTATTGCTTTTCATTTACATTTTTCAATTTAAATCTTTAAAAAGTGATTCAAGAACTCAAATATTAACTGAGCCCATTTGTAGGTTTGTTCATTAGTAAAATTAAATATTTGTAGTACTTATCAATGACATTTGAGTATAGTTTATATCAGAGGAAAAGAAGAAAATAAATGTACTCAATTTAAATATTTTAAATATGAAAACAGTATTTCATTAAATTGTACTTTCTTCATGAAATCTTTAAAAAAAATAGGGCAAATTTTGAATTTTACCTAGTGCCTACCTTGCTTCTGAAAACATATTACAGAGAGAATATTGGATATGACAAAATTCTTTTTAAAGTTATGAATGATAAACTTTATTTTCCAATTGCTTTTCTAATAAAGGTGACTATGCAGAATTCCAGTAATATCTACAACATCCTGAGCTTATTCTGTTTTTAACAGCAATAAAAACATTCTAATATATATTGAAGAATTCTTTTTATTTCATAAATATGCAAAGCAAACACTATTTTATCTCTCTTTTACAGTCTCTTTTGGCCAAATAAATATGCACATTCTCAAAAGTATAAACATGTTTTCATGTTACTAATAAAATTGGAAGAGAAGCAACTGAATTTTCCCAGAATCCTAAACATTTTTTTTTTTTAGAAAAGAGTTTTTTTAGGGGCAACTTGGTGATAGGAAAATAGTCAATTTTCCAATTTCCACCAATTTAGGGATCTCTTGGTGAAATCATACATTTTAGTGAAATTTTACTGGGCTTTAGTTTGGCAGCTATATGGATCATGTAGGTTCATACTCTGAGCATTTAGCTAAATTTATAAAGTCTTTTCATGCCTCATTCACACACAAAAAAATTTCTCTTCTCTTGTGTTTACTGATGTTCTGGTGTTAGTTTTAGTGGTAATGCTATTTTACTTTACCAAAGACAGAGACCACTATTAATTATTCCCAAATTCAATTTATTTTAACTTCGAATGCAGATATTTTATCTAAAGAATGCTAGTTCTCTCTCTCACTCTCTCTATCTCTAGATATGTCATTAAAACAGTTTTCCAGGGGGAGGAAATAAAACTAGACCAATTTGCTTAAGTGGGTTTTTCTCTATAGAAATAATTGCTTTTTTTCATTTAACTAATCATGTATTCACAGATATGAAATACTGATGTGTATATATGGATCTCTAAGAACATTCACACTTGTTTTGAACAAAGCTAACTCACTGTAATAGTAGACCATGTATTACACTTCTTTCTACCAAGGGAAAAATATACGGGAATTTAAAATCTGAACGGACCCTCAGTACTGCATAAACAGCTAGCACATTTCATAGTCTCCCTATAAAAGATAAACGTTAGAAATAGACCTTCTCCTTTACCTGCAGTCTCCATCAGTAGGAGGTAGGGCATAAGTTATTAATACATCAATCAAAACATATGTGCTTTGGGGTAGTGATAAATTATGATGGTTGAGAAAGTTTCCAAAGAAAGATGAAAGTCTCTCCCACTCCTTTCTTGAGATAAATCAGATGAATTTCAATTGCAAACTTTTTGTAGGCAAATGTAGTATCTACATTGTTTGACCTTGTATCACCAAGGCTTATCACCATGACTTTGACACATTTTAGTTACCAAAAATTATTTTTGAAAAAATCCATAGATTAATTAAGAGCCAGCTAATACATTAATACATTTTCAAAGTGTCATCACCTACTCTGCTTAGTGGACTCATGTACAATGAATAAAAAATAATATAGAACTTGTTCTCAATGTCAGCAGCAAATAGCTGACTTTCAAGGTTACTTACATCCTATGACTTCATTGGTGCTCTATACAAGACCACATCCTTCAACGCCACCAAAATCATTATACGACCTAACTACAAGAAGTGTAAACAAAACATTTTGGCAAATCTCTTAACCCTCCACTCCAATAAGATCTGATATCAACCCCAACAGCACCCTTATTATACAAATATTAGGGCAAAGTTACTGTTTTATTGTTCTCTTGGCAGCAAGAAAAATATCACTGCAAAGTGTTTCACCCCTTGTGGAGGAAAAATAATTCTGTTTTGTTCATGGGTATATAAAAAATGCTTAATTTTTCTTATCTCTGCCTTACTGGGGTGAATAGAAAATATATCACAAATAATAAATATACAGCATAATTTATCACATTCTGATTTCTGGCCTCAGTTCTTTAGCTCATTCTTTCCTTGAAATGATTTGTGATATTCTCTGAAGCCAAATTTGATTATACAAGAGCTACCCATGTTCTAATATTTAGGATGGACATTAATTCTCCTAGGAGTCCTTTCCTAATGCCGTGGTTCTCCAATAACACTCCATCTCTCTATCCTTGCAGTTGCTTTAGTGTATTATAAATGTAACTGCTTGGTTGAGCAGGTTGTATTCATTGGGGTTATCAACATAAAACTATTTTAATTTTTCTAATACATGCTTCTAATTGTGCTTGGAGGACCCATTATTTCTCCCTCTGGGTTATGTACTCCATTAATAGAATCACATTCTCATTCTGATTCAATCACACACAGTGATTGGACACACTCCCAAACAGAAACGAGACATTATTCTCCCCTTCTTATAAGTCCCCCAAAACTTTACAAGTGATTCTCTGAGGGTCCTTCTCCCCTGCCTTTAATAAGGAAAACCAGTTGAACATCTGACCGTCATTGAAAGGGACTTGTAGAAAGGCAAGATGATAGCCTCTTTTCCTGAATGATTTACGTGAAGGTGAGCTCTCAGGTTCGCCGTCCCATTCATATGCTTCTCTAGGTGAGGACCTTCAAACTAGCCTCTGTGCACCTAAAGATCCTCATGCCTAGAATGAGGCCTTTTTGAACTTATTCCTGCATAATTCAAGAGAGCACTATTTATCTTCACTTTAATTCTACCTATCCGCACTATTAAAAACAACAACAGTAACAGTAGCAAAAAAGCAAAAAATAAAATCTCTAGGAAATAAATTCTAATGTTCTATGGCATTGTAGAGTGCGTATAGTTAACAACAATTTATCGTATATTTTCAAATAGCTAGAAGGGAGAATTTTGAATGTTCCCAACACAAAGAAATGATGCACATTTGAGGTAATGGATTTGCTAATTATCCTGATGTGATCATTACACAATATACACATGTATCGAAATATTACCCTGTATCCCATAAATATGTACAATTATTATGCGTCAATTAAAATAACATTATAATACTTAAATAAATAAATTCTTAAAATAAGAGAAAACCTACGGGACAGGCAGATTTAAATCATTATCTCATACTTCTATTCACTTGCTATAGAATTATGTCCTTCTTTCTCATGATCCTATCCCTAGAGAGGAAGCCCAGTGAAGCTAGGGCCGTGGCTTTTTTTGTCTTCGTATTTACAGGTAACATGCAATATTATAGATTAAATATTTCTTTAATAAATTACTAAGTGAAATTAATTCTGTGTTAAATTTAACAACCTCATGAAATATCTATTCCAATAATAACTTGAGAATATTAGTGTCTACAGCATGGGATCACACTAAGTGCTTTACAGTCACTGTCTTGAGACCTCAAGTCTTCCAATAAGTTATAATGATAATTACTTTATCATTAATTTGAGGCTTACAAAAAAATAAGTTGCCCAAGTCATACCTTTAAAGGCAGAGTCAGTATTCAAGCTTGATATATTTGATTCTCTAGTTTATGTCATGTCCACTGATGCAGTCTTCAATGAAATGCCAATATAAAATTTGTTTTCATTAAACTGTTTATTGGTATATTATATGCATATGTACACATGCACAATTATATTACACATATATTATGCTCATGACATATATGCATATAATATGAACATATTCTATACATGTGATAAGCATATATTATAGCTATTTCTATATAATTGTGATGTTATTTTATATATTTATGCATACACAGTATGTAGAATTTCCTCTGTGTTATGTTCTTATATAAGAATGTTAGAACAGTGAGTAAAATTGCCTGAAAATGATCCTAGGAACTCACTCTGGGTTGCCTAAATACTGTGCTAGGTGGGACTCTATTCTCTCAGAGAGGGAATGTACTCAAGCTCAGCTTCTCAAGGGAATGAAACTTTATCCTTCCAGGAGGGATGACCACAACACTCTATATAACCGAAAATCTCTAAGAGCAGGGCAACTGACATTCCTATTAGTCTCCTTAAACAGCTAACACCACACACAGAGGCTTCCTGGCAGCTTGTTTACTCTTCCAATGACAATAATTATTTTTCATAATTTTCCCTATAAGATAGGAAACTCATGGGAACAATGATCTCTTCACTGAAATGGAAACTATGCTTGGTTTAATAGATGTCCTGGTGTGTGTCATCATGGAACTATGAGAAGCTAGGGATGTTGGCATCTCTGTCATGTTTACCTTGCCTTGAGAGATATCTTTTCCCAGATAACACATACAGCTTAACTCATTTTATATGATGTTGTGATGGCATCATAGATCTTGGTATGTGACCTGTTGCAAAATGGAGAAATGAGTTCAATAGGGAAACAATTTTGATCATTAAAGAACTGATTGCAAAGGCATATATTGACAAAGATTTTAAGATGATAGAACCAGACAAAAGTCTCTTATCTTCCTTCCCTTTCTATAATTAATCTTGCCCTTCAACGAAGACAAGCTGAAACCCTGGTTTACATTCCTAAAGATTTTCCATCATCTCTGAAAGGCTGAAATCAAGGAACAAAAAATAGGGGGAAAAAAAGCAACTTAAACAACTAATAAAAATGGTTCACTACTGTTGTCAATGAGAATTCAATGACCGTTAACATCACCATTCTAAAAAAAAAAATTGCCCCCACTTCATCTATCAAATCAATATCTTCTCAGAAGAGGAAAAGCATCATAGACTGTAAACAGCAAGCAGCTCAATAAATTGTCTGAAGTTCCCATGCCACATTAATCAGATCCTTGTTTTAACTAATACTAATGCAACACATTCACAAATTGTATTGAATATTCACCTCTGTTATTTCAAAGATATTTTGGAACCCCCCCATCATAAAATGATGGTTTATAATTATATAGAGGTGAGGGACAAGAGTATGAGACAATATTTACATAATTCCTACATAATATTTAAAGTTCATGTCAAATTTTGTAATGCATATATTGAATAAGCTTATTAATTCTAAGAGAAAAATGATTTATGTTACCATCATGAAAATGATGCAACGTAGTGTGTCATATTGAGAAGATCATTATTCTTTTCTTTTTTTTTTTTTACTGATGCTAGTTCTGTTATTGATATATTTGCTACGTTTCCTGTACTTCAGTCATTGAATGCCTTTAAGGTATTTAAAAGGAAAATTTCCTTTTATTCACTTTTTTTTTCATTCATAGTTATCAATATCTTTCCAGAATATACTGATGGGGGCTTCACTGGGTATGAAGCTGTCATTAACTTAACCATCTGGACACCCTGCCTGATAAGGTAGAATAAGTTGAAGCCCCTCCCTGCTCCCGTATACCTTCAAGTGCAAAGCCTGGATTTCTCTGAAGTGAGATGTCTCCATTCACACAGAGCCTTTCCTGAGTGTGCTTTGTTCTCAGCTGGACTCATCTTTGCCAGGGGCCAGTATATTCCTACCGAGTATAGGTATAGATATAGAAAGAACAAGTAAAGAATGCTTTGCCTTCTAGAAATACTTTATTTATAGTGAACAAGGTGATGAAACACAAATGTGTTTGTTGAATGGAATGTAAAATGTTGAATGGAACGTCACAAAATACTAGGTATTTGCAAGGGGAAAGTTGTTTTGCAAACAGGAATATGATATGACTATTTAGCGCTAGATGGGTCATTTTATTAAACAGTTTCCTGAGTGCTCAGGGAGGAAAAGAAAATCAGAACCCAAGTGACCCAGGCCACTGACAAGGCTGCATCAAGAGCCAGTAACTGATACTGGGCATCGGGCACTTGGCCAGGTGAAAAAGTGAGTAAGATAGATGCTGTCACCTCCTTTCTGGAGCTTTGAGTGTGATAAAGAGCA
Source organism: Indri indri (assembly GCA_004363605.1). NCBI lineage: Eukaryota > Metazoa > Chordata > Mammalia > Primates > Indriidae > Indri > Indri indri. The sequence continues at coordinate 21,822 of RJWJ010018841.1, forward strand.
CAGGTAATTAAACTAACACACGAAAAAAAAATAATAGTAAACTATAAGTGAGTTATATCTCATGTATCCCAGTTTCTAAAGAGGCAGTAGCTTTGATAGGACTGGTGATTGGGAAGGTGGTAATTGGTATCAAATTTTTGGATGTTGTATTTTACTTTTCTGTTATTATTTGTGTTGTTACAGTATGCTGAGATTGGCCTCTCAACTGTAAATGGGTAGCCAAGGAAGGCCCAGTATATATAAACAATTGTGAGGAAGTATGAAAGAGGAAATGGAAATGTAATAAAAGTACAATGCAGTGGCATGTGCTCCATTTTATGACAACCAGAAAAGATGTCTTGAAAAAAACTACATTTAAACTGGCACCGAACACGCAAATAGGAATTAGCCAGACAAAGCAAGGTAGCAAAAATGAGTTTCACTGAGAAGATGTGTGAAGGTCCAGCAGTGAGAGAAAGTCCTGCACGTCGGAGGAACTAACAGTAGTTCAGTTCTTTATGCTACGAAGTTATTTAATACTGAAAGAGAGGAAAGCAATGATGGAGTATGTCAGAGATTTAGAGAGGTCTAGGTCATGATAACAGGACACATACTAAAATAAAGACTTTAGACTTTGTTGACAATTATGGGAAGCCACTAAATTGGAGCAATATAGAGAAGTGATAAGATTTATGTTTCGGAAGGATTCCTGGGGCTGCAGTGTAGAAGTTTGGAAATAACGAAAACAGTGGTATCACTTAGGGCCCATTAGGAAAACAAAATACATTCGAGGTATTACAACAGAGAATATGTAATTGACACGTAAACAGCACAGGTTTGAACTGTGACACCCTTTTTCAACCAAAATGACAATTTTTATTCAGGAAAAATATTTTTTAACTTCCTTGAACCTATGGGTTATTTAGGTGTGTGATTTAATTTCCAATGTTTGTGCATTTTCATACCCCATTTTATTTGTTTTTTATTGTCCTCACTCTCTTTATTGTTCTTCCTTTCCCGATTTCCTAATGCATTTCTATTATTAATTGCTGGTTCAATTCATTAGTCTGAAACCATAGTTTGCATTATTTAAATCCTTTTAAATTTATTAAGGCTTCTCTTATAGATTATGATAGATCTGTCTTGGTGAATATACCATGTACACTTGAAATGAACGTGTTTTTTGTTATATACAAATCAATTCGGTAAATTAGGTTGATAATGTTCAGTTCTCCTATAATCTTGTTTATTTTTTGTTCATTTGTTCTATTGATTATGAAGAGAGAAATGTTGTAGACTCAATGCACAATTGTGGATACCTTCACTTTTAATTTCAGCTTTATTAGTTTTGCTTCATGTCTTTTGAACTTCCATGCACAAATATTAAGTATTATAATGTCTTCTTGGTGAATTTACCTCTTTATTGTTATGTAATCTTCCTCTTTATGTCTCATGATTTTGCTTGTTTTGAAATTTAATTTGTCTTCTACCAATATAGCTACTACAGACTTTTTTTGATTAATGTCTGCATTATTCATTTTTTCCATGCTTTAATTTATCTGTAGAATTATATGTAAAGTGATTTTCTTAAAGATAATATGTCATTGGGTCTTATTATTTTACATAGTCTGACATTATTTTGTCTTTTAATTGATGTATTTAGACGATTTCCTTTTAATGTAGTTATTGATATGGTTGGATTTTTGTCCACCATTTTATTTCTTGTCTTCTCTCCTTTTTTTGGTTCCTTCTTTCCCAATTTTCTATCTTCTTTTGGATTACTTGAATGTTTTGTAGAATTTTATTTTAACGTATCTATTTGCATTGTGTCTATTTCTATTACTTTTAGTATTTTCTCTGAGGATTACTATATATATATATATATACATATATATATATATATGTATATATATACACACACACCTAACGTTTTATAGTCTCTACGGAGTTAATATTTAACCACTTCAATTAAAATGTGGAAACCTTCCAACTATACAGGCCCTTTTACAACTCCTTTTTTGTTATAATTGTCATATGTGTTAGACCTACGCATATTGAAAACATCACCAGAAAGTGCTACAGCTGACCCTTGAATGATGGAGAGGTTAGGGGCACCAACCACTGTACAGTCAAAAATCTGTGCATAACTTTGGCTTCACCTAATAAAAGGCTTTACCTACTAATAGCCTTCTATTGACTAGAAGCCTTACTGATAACAGTCAATTAACATATATTTTGTATGTTGTATGTATTATATACTGTATTCTTACAGCAAAGTAAGCTAGAGAAAAGATAGAAAAAATGTTAATAAAATAGCAAGAGAGAGAAAATTCATTTACTGTTCATTAAGTGGAAGTGGTCATCATAAAGTTTTCATCCTTGTCATCTTCACTTTGAGTAGACTGAGGAGGAGGAGGAAGAGGAGGGGTTGGTCTTGATGTCTCAGAAGCGGCAGAGGCAGAAAAGTTGGAGGAGGCAGAAGGGCAGACACAAGAGTCAGGCACACTTGGTGTAACTTTCATTGAAAAATATCTACATACAAGTGAACCTGCACAGTTTAAATCCATGTTGTTCAAGGGTCAACTGTATATGCTTTTTGCTTTCAGTCATCATTCATGTTTTAAAGAACTTAAGAGTAGAAAAATATTCTAATTATCCAGAAAGACCACATTCTGTTACTCTTTATTACTTCTGTGAAATAAAAACAAAATCCTAAGACCCTAATCAACTGAATGGTCCCCCTCTTGGCCAAGGAGACTCGAGAGAAACCTTAAAAACTGAATTCCTAGCCATGACAGGACAGGAGGTCAGACAGCCTCATTATACTGTCTCCCTCGCTAACTGTCGTTAAACTTCCTTTCCTAAAATTTAAACAGAAACTAGCCCTTTTGAAAGACTTCCTCCACAGCTGATTTCAACCAACCACTTGGTTGGTTGCAAGTAGACACCCTTCCCTTTTTGTGGTTTCCACACAACAGCTGACTGGCATTGCTTCCTGATAAGTGACCACCAACCATAGGTGGACTGGTTCTGGCTGGTCCACAGGGTACCTCTTTGTCCTCCATTTCACTTTTTGATGAATAGAGACTAATTTTAATACATTTAACTGTAAAGTCTCCACCCCAAAGTTAACATGGGACAAATATAATGTGCATGCGCACTTGCTATGCATATGCATGCTTCTCACCATGAAGACTCATAGCTCCTTCTATAACATGTTAAATAAGTATTCTTGGCCAATTCATTAGGCATAAATTCCTGTTCCACTCTTCCCTCCCTCAAAGTGTCTGCTTTCAGTTTCTTCCAGAGGCTATGCTTGCCACCCTGCAGACTGCAACCCTTTATAAGAAATAAAGCTCTCCTTTTCAAATTTACAGGTCTTGTGATTTTAAATCAACAATTCTTCACATTCCGAGTTTTCTTCTGAAAGTTTCCTTTCAGTCAAAGAACTTTCTTTATCATTTCTTTTAAATCGGGTCTGTTGACAACAGATTCTCTTAATTTTCCTTCATCTGAGAATTTCCACTTTGCTTTTTCCTGAACAATATTTTCTTCAGTGAATATGGAAGTTAGTGTTGACATTTCTTTTGTTTCAGTACTTTAAGAATGGGGTCCTCTATCTTCTATCCTCTTCCATTTTTTCCTGATAAGAAATTCAAATACATTCAAATTGCAACTCACCTATATGTAGTGTGTCATTTTCTCTGGCTACTTTTGAGGCTCAGTTTTTACATTTGGTTTTTAGCTATTTTATTTTGATGATTCTGAGCATGATTTTCCTTCAGTTAATCCTTTTGAGGACTAGCTGAGCTTTCAAATTTGTTCATCATTCTTTTACCAAATTTGGAATGTTTTTGTCCAATATTTTTTGAAATTTTGTTGGCATTAATCTCTTTCTACTCTCATCAATGAATCAAATTTTAGAGTTTTTGATATTGACCCATTCTTCCCTGAGACTCTGTTCCTTTTTTCAATCTTTGTTTGTCTCTGCTCTTCAGAGTGGTCGATTTCTATTGATTTATCTTTAAATTCACTGATTATTAACTCTGTCTTCTCTCCCACTCAATTGAACACATTCAGTGAATTTTTTACTTTAAATGTTATATTTCTTAATTATTTAATCCCTATTTGGTTACTTTTTATAGTCAGTCTCTCCCCCCACTCCACTTGCTGAAAATATATGTATTTACTACATTTCAGGAATCTTCATCTTTACCTTGTAAAGCATGGCTATAGTAGTAGCTTTTATAGTCTTTGGTAATTTCTGGTTTGGGCATCTGTTTATATTCTTTTCCCTTCAAACCAGTGAGTTTTTTTTTATTTTGTTCAGATTGTATTCTGGATATTTCATATCACATTGTGGGACTGTAGGTCTTATTAAAATTCTGCAGAGAATGCTATATTTGCTATCAATAAACCCAGTTAGATTTAGAAATCAAGTTTGATATCACCTTCTGTGTGCAGTGGTTCTAATGTCCATGTTCAGTTTTAAACCCACTGATATGCTTTTTAGGTCTACACTATGTATATACCACTCTGAGGTTAATCTAGGGCATGGCCAGTGATTTGTATAATAGTTCAGGTCTCAAAGCCTGTGTTGCACTTATTTGGAAAAGTTCCATGCTTGTGTAGCTCAAGATTTGGTGCACCTGTGAGTTCAAGATTTGGGTTTTTAAGCACCCATAATTAGAGAATGAACCTCTTTAGCTCTCTTTTTTTTTTATTTCCCCTATACTGTCCATACCATAGAGTTCCCTTTTCCCAGTTTACCTACTCAGAAAGATAAGTTTCAGGGTTTTAACCTCTGTGCTCTTGTACATTTGTGTGCAGCTGGGGCTGTCCTATGGATGACATAGTGAAAAAATAAGTGTTCCCCAGCACACTATTTGATCTGCAGGGAACCATTTTCTTGTTCCTCTTCTCAGAGGGGTTAATTTTATCTCTGAAATTTAGGTACCCATACTATTGTCTTTGTTGGGGTGGTGTAGTTGAGCAAAGCTAGAATTTAATGAAAAAACAAACAGGAAACTCACCACTGGTTTTTGTTTTTCAAGTTTTGACATCCCCCTCCAATCTTCCTGGTAGTGCCTATTTTTTATGTCCTCAGTTATTTTTCATATTGTGCTCAAAGTTTATAGTTGTAATCGGTAGAAGAGATAGGCTGTCATGGGCTCACTCCATCTTGCTGAGCACTGGAAGGAAATAAAGTGATTTCGAAGGACTCGTGAGACTCAAATGATTATCTCTAGTTAGGCTTATGAATCTGGATCTCGAGAGGTTCTACGGCATTCAATTTTGGATTCAAATATAAGTATATGGCAGTTAAATTCACAGGAATGACTAAGAGCACTCAACTGGTGAGTGTAGAGTGAAGAAAGAAGAGGGGAAGAGAGCAGAATCTTGGTACCAGCAACACATAAGTGACGTGTGAAGAAAGGGAGGCCTGCAATCAGACTGAAAAGGGATGAGAAATACATGTGTGTTACAAGGAAATTACAGAGTATGAATTCACAAAGCCTAGAATGTTGAAGGCCAGGAAGCTAAGTAAAAATAAGGTTTGTAAAAGAAAGAAATTGTTAAAAATTTGAAATTGTACCCAGAGATCAAGAAGAGTGACATCTAACAAGCATTTATTTGACTTAGGGACAAAGATGGCATTGGCAACCTCAACAACAGCAGTTTAAGTGAAGTCACTGGGGCCAAATAATAGTGATTTGTGTCTGGTGAGGGGGAAGTGAAGTAGATACCACAAGTTTAGGCCATGCTGCCAAGGAATTTGGCTGTGAAAGGGAGGAGCTAGGGCAGTCGCTAGAGGAGAAAGTAGATTTTGGATAGCTTAAGAGATTTTTTTTAAAGTTTTACTTTAGTAAATTTTTATTCCTAAAAAATAAGTATAGTGGTATAGTACCTTAGCATAGTATCTTAAAATTCCAATGAGAAGAAGCAAATAAGGAAAGTTTAAGGCAGAAAAAAAAAAGAGAAAATAAGATAAAGAATGAAATCCCTGATAGGACGGCAGGAAAAGGGATTGCAAGCACAGATGGAAGTATTAGCTAAGCATGAACAAATGACAACTCTTCAGAATGGCAGCGAAAGTTTTTCCTCCAGAGTTCTCAGTACAATTCCTGTCCTTATTCTCTTCCCCAACTCCTTGCTGTTTTTTTCTGGGAGCACTTGTGCAATGAATTGCTTGCATATACATTTTCTTTCTAGAGTCTGCTTTTGAGCATCCAACCCAAGACAACCCTAACTTTATTTATCTAGCCCTGATTTCAAGTTTTTCACAGCACTCCAAACTCATCTATCCAAATGACTATTTCATATTTCCACTTTTTTTTTTTTTTTGTAAAATAAACATCTCAACATGTTTAAACAGAACTCTTGATTTTTTCCTAATGCTGTTCCTCTTTCAGTCTTTCTTCTTCTAGTAAATGGAAATGTCATCCCCTCAAGACAACCACCTTTAATTTTCTCCCTTTCCCTTATCCCATAACCAATCAGTAAATAAAGATGACTGAGAGTTATAGAATTTGTTAAAACTCTGTCCACATACTTTCACCTGTACTGCTACCACTCTTGACAAGCCCTATAATCTTCTACTTGTACTATTGCAATAATCATTTAATTGATTTATCTAATTAATGCATCCTGTCAATCTAATTAATCAAACATTAGCCAGATAGATCTTTATAAACGTACCTCAAATCATGTTCTATGCTGCTTAGAAAAACTTCAGGCCAGGTGCAGTGGTTCACACCTGTAATCACAGCATTTTGGGAGGCTGAGGCCAGGAGTTCAACACCAGCCTGGGCAACATAGTTAGACATTATCTCTACAAAAAATAATTTAAAAATTAGCCAGGTGTATTGGATGCACCTGTAGCCCCAGCTACTAGAAAAGCTGAGGCAGAGGATCATTTGAGCGCAAGAGTTCAAGGTTGCAGTGAACTATGATCACACCACTGCACTCCAGCCTATGCAACAGAGTAAGACCCTGTCTCTAATTAAAAAAGAAAAAAAAAAAAAAGAAAAAAAAAACCCTTCGGTGATTTCCTGTTGAATTTAGAAGAAAATCTCTACTTATTATCATGTCTACATGCAGGAGGATATGAAACTTTTAACAACAGATGTAGAATGAGCATTCACCACTCAGAAGATATATTGCTTATAACATGTAATGCTGAATCAGTACCTAATTGGTAGAATGTCAGCCTTGTCTACAAGACTGTACAACACTACTCTCTCCCTCACTCATTCTGGCCAGACATGTTGTCTTTCTTCCAGAGATTCACTTTGTCCAGAATCTTTCCATGGCTGACTCTCCCTTGCCCTTCAGGCACTATCTCAGATGTTACATTTTCTGACCAATTGACATCACATCCTTACCCTAACCTAGCTTAGTCACTATCACACCTGTTTGTTTCATTTCTTTCATGGGACTGAAAACTATACGAAATTGTTTAGTACATTTATTTTCCTATTTTATTTCCCCTAACTGGAATTTAAATTCATCAAGAACAGGCACTTTTATCTTGTCTTCTCACCAATGTATCCCCAAACCAAGGATACTGGCTGACATGTGGCAGACATTCAATGCTCACTTTTTAAATGATTGAATACATGAATAAATAAATGTAAGGATAGATGAATAAAAGAAAGTGGCTACTAAAACTGGAAAATAAATTAAATTATGTGTTATCTTAGTAAGTTTATTATTTATCAGTCATATTTATTGCTCAAGCTTGAATTGCAGACCTGCATATCCAAATTCTGATTAGGATGCTTACTAACAGTTAAATCTTTATTTGAATTCATCCTTTTACCTAGAAGTATTCCTCTTTTGTTACCTGCCATAGTAGATGAAGTACACTCATTTTATCACCATATGCAATGCAGTTTAAAAAGTGAGCTCTGAACTTAAGTAGAATAGACCCTAAACCCATTTCTGCCACTTACTACTTATGGAAAAATTATTTAGTCTTTCCATTACGCAATATTCTTCACTATAAAATGCTGATAATGAAAATATTGCTTCCTAAATTTATTGGAATAATTATATGCATTAATTCATGTAATCCCTCAGGACTACGCCTGGCACAGAGTAAGCATTCTCTAAATCACAGGTGTTAGTATTTTCCAAGGAAGAAGTGTGGAAATAATCCTGGATCCCCCTAGCTCTCTTATTGGCCCTATCTGGTGACAACACAGTATCTGCAAATTTTGCTGTCCTACATCTCTCCAATTCTAACTCCAATCACCATTCATATCTGCACCACATCTTGACTACTTATAGCAAGAAAGGCTCAACTACTCCCTGATTCCCCAGTGTCCTCTTTCTTGTCTATTCTTTTTATCATAATGATCTTGCCAAGATGAAAGCTGATATATAATTTCCCTGCCTATAATCTCTCCAGCTTTCTACAGCCTTCTGGACAAAACCTAAACCTCACTCGTCAAGGAAATTCTGTCCATTTCTCATCACTTCTTCCTGGAAAACCCATTCTCTAGCCACATTGAAAGGTTCACAACTAATCTTAGTGGGGGTATATGGGTGAGGGTTTTCATTAAGCCTCTTAACTAATTTCCAGCTTCTCTCATGTCTCTGAGCCATTGCTTATACTGCTCACCTCATGGAAAGGGAGCCTCCTCCTGATACTCTCTTCCCTCTTCTCTTTCTCTAAACACTTTTACCTTTAAAATTAGCCTTTCAAATTGATGCAAGATTTCATAACTTCTTTACCGAATAACTTAATGAGCAAAGACTAGTAAGAGACCATTATATGCCAGAGTATTTGTGGTTATTATTACCTCAATATTGTCAATACTCTTCCAGCTCGATTTCTCTTTCTAGGCCTCCTTTTGTTTCTCCCAGAAAAAGCTACATTTGACATAAGATTTAAGCTCACAGCCTTTTTGTGACTAGAATAAATCCATGTTTCCAAGCGATTTTTCTTTTTCCAAACACTTTTCATTGAATGTAACTTTCTTATATCCCCTCCTGCCGACACCTGAAATTGGCACTGAAAGGGCTTCTTTGCTCATTTCCAAAATATCATTTTCAAGTTCCTATGTTTCTGTGAATTTATGTGAATATTAAACTTGGAATAGAAAAGGCTTGATGTTTGAATGGTTACACAATAGTTTATTCACAGTTATGTAGCCTTTATTTAATGAATAAAATATTATTATGGTTGCATTACAGGTACAACCGTATTTCTTGTTGTTACGTGGGAAGCAGGCAAGGATGATAATTTAAATATGGT
>RJWJ010018842.1:0-31065 GCA_004363605.1 Indri indri
AGACGTGTAGGCCAGAAATGGGAAGCTTTCTGTTCTTATTTATGTTGCACTACTAATGAGGTTCTGTGTCCCTGGGAGAGGTATGCAGCCTGTTTAGGTCTTAGTGACCTCACTTATAAATAAACACATTGAACTAGATCAGTTTTTTCAAATGTGTCTCCATGGGGATGGGGAGGGTAGGGGTGGGCTTAGAGCGTGAGACTCTGTTGTCTCCCACCCATTCTTCAACCCTAGAGACTCTGTTTTTGTCTCTTATGATTTCTTAAGGAGAAAGGGCTCATTTGTTCTGTTTATTTAAGTTTTTCAGTGACTGGACTTAATGGACTCAAATGTCTTTTTATTTGTAAGCAATTCTATGATTCTATATTAAGATCATAGTGTAACTGATCAGATGCTGACCTTCTCATAAATATGCTTTTTGGCTGAAATATCATTGTTTAAATTAAACAAGTTACTATATATTTTTGTGAAAATTCTATTGCGTGTTGTCAACTCTGTGCCTGATAAGATAGTATGTGGGATTCAAATAAAATAAAATAGGTAGGATTTTCCCTACATTCAACTATGTTGATGTTATGACTTCCCAATTGAAATTTTTTCCTCTACACTTTGGAATTTCCTGTTCAGAGATCTGTTACTACTTCTCTCTGCTGCCCACAATTTTGGTGCCACATAGATGTAAAGGATATACTGGGTATTACATGTGTGTTAGGAGCATTGCTTTTTATGAAACTTCTGGGGAGAACAAGTAACCTTGGGTAGATTAGTTAATCTCTGGATCTTAGAGATTATATTTTATAGTTATTATCCAAAATATTCCAAGTGTAACTTAAATTGCACACTAGTGAATATTTACAATCTTAAAGAGTTTAAAGAACATTGACAGAATTAGTACCTAATTATTTGAAAGGCTCCCAGCTACTCATGGGCAATGGTCATTTCCTTGAAGACAGGCTGCTTTTAGGCTCTATATACAGCGTATATGCTTCAGTCTTCCAAAGAAAGAGAAAAATACCACAAAATAGATCAAAATTCAGAAGATCTTTAAATTATCACGTGATAGGATAGTTAAGACAGAAAGATCCTTTAAAAATATTTACCCACAAGGTAAAACTCTCATCGACTTTATTTATGACATGGAGAATTGAAAATTTTATTTCACAATCTATGATGGAAACTTCATTTTGCAGAAACAACAGTAGATAAGAGGCACAGATATAAGCGGTCAGAGGACAGTTGCAAACTACATTAAAATGCTGAGAAAACAGGAAAAGATGGTTCAATTAGAAATGAGATTGATGGGCCAAATAGCATTAGGCAGGCTGATGATGTCACTTACTGTAAAATAGTGAGTATGAGCTCATTGCTATGTAAATGTCAGTCACTCTGGCACCTCACAAATTTATACCTGACATCTCTTTAGTGAATGGGTGGGTTGGCAAAAAGAGGAAGGCGCCAGGATTAAGTCAAACTTCCCACAGACGGCTTCCCTGTATGCATTGAAAGGAGGCCATGTGTTAACAGGGATTTTCCAGCCGTCATTAGGCTAGAATTGCAGGAAAAATGAAAAGGAGCAAGTCTGCTGCATAAATTGGGGCCAGGTTGTAAGATTTGGAGATATCCAAGAGGGGCACAGTGGATCATTGCTTTAGGTCTATTGTACAATTGATGAAAATGAAAGCAAAGTGTTTAGAATAGGACTAAGAAGTGCTCACAGATTTTAAAAAGGAAGCTGATAACGGGTAGGTGCAAAGGATGACGCCAAACGGTACTGAGAAAGGAAGTTAAAGAAGGTAAAATAAAAAAAAAAAAACAACCTGAAATCTTATTCGAGAACATTTTGCTTCATCAAGCAGTGATAAATCTGAGTCTTTTAATGTGTTCCGTTTGGTTATCTTTATCGAGTTTATTTTATTACCGCTTTTCTGTTAGTTATTACATCCACTTCAGCAAATGAGGGCTGAGCAGTGTTCCGCATGAAATATTCATTGGGTTTACAGCCTTAATCTTAAAAGTAAAAGCTGAAGTAAAAAGCTAGTTTTAAGAGTTTTAGTGTCCATTTTATGTCTTTGAGAGCAGATGAGAGGATGAAGAGGATTCCGCACCAGGAGGAGAGAGCTAACAGGAAGGAACTATGTGGAAAGATCCTGAAAGCAGAGACCACTTTTAAAGTGGAAGTCTGAGAATATGGGGGGAAAAAAACGAAAGAGACAAAAGAATCTGAAGAATTGAAAACGGTTAGGATGAAGCCAAGATGTGACTTCAGCGGGCCAGTGTGGGAAATTGCTGCTAAAGGAAATGAATGCAGAGTTTCAAAGACTTTTGTCTGAATGGGGGAGAGTAGTCCCTCAGCTTCATCCTCCAGCATGGCAATTGCACCAAGAACCTGGCAAAGGCCCCAAGGGTCAGGATTCATTATAATTAGCAAGATAATTAGAGTAGAGTAGAAGATGCCAATCAATTAGCATCTACTCCTTACCAGGCACTTTACATAAGTTACATAGTTTAGTTCTCACAAGTGGGTGTCATTATCCCTAATTTACAAACAGGGAAACCAAGACTAAGAGTTAAGTGATTTGCCCCAGGTAATAATGTAGAGCAGGAGAAGTGAGATGGGAGCCCAGATGTGTCTATCTTTGGAGCCCAGGCCTTTTAGGCTGCTTCCCATCTAACTTCCCAGGGAATCTCCCAGAGTTCAAAATGTAAACCCATTAGCAGTGACCACCCTTCCCACACACCACTTCCCTGTGGCCAGTTTTGAATTAGGAACAAATAAGTCCTCCAGAAAAAGGCACTCTAAATGCGTTAAAAAGTACAATAGGGAAATTAAAGCCTATCTTCTATCTGTTAAGAAAAGAAAAAGAAAAAGAAAATGCAAAGGCAAAAGGGATTCTTTTCCTGAGGGCATTTAGGCTCTGACACGGTGAGTACTCTAAGCGGTGGTTCTCAGTATTTTCAACCTCTCCTTCATGCTGGAAACCCTGGGGAGCTTTAAAAAAATCCTCCTGCCTGGGTCTTACCTCAGAGATTCTGCGTTTACTGGTCTGGGGTCATTGGAATTTTTCATTGGAACTCTCCAGGTGGTTATAATATGCAAAGTTCAAGAAACATCGCTCTACAAGTTGAATATAATAATGATGCTCATTCATTCCAGCCTTCAAACAAATAGCATTCATCTTTGTGTCCTCTGTTACTTAGTCTAGTATCTTATGCATAATAGATGCTTAATAAATGTTTGGAGAATTAACATGATGAACATCAGAATAATGATACATGTACAGCTCTGGTTTTCTGCAATCTGGTTACTACTTCATGTCTTCAAATCTTCAATATTCCCGGGAATGTTTCCTGGTTCTTTCTAGTACAAACAAGCCACAGCAGAGCTGTGCATCAAGAACTTTCTGAATCAAGGGATATTTGTGTTCGTTCATCTGCTGCCAGTGTACTCCTTTTGTGTAGAACCCTGATGCTAAAAACACTATGGGATTCCCCAGGATTCTTCTCTGCTTCCCTTGGGAAAGTACCCCACCTCAATCAAAACTTGATTCCTTCAGGGAAGCTGACCTCTGGTGGCCAGATATGGAGCACACCACAGTGGTTAAGATCTGGAATCAAGACTTCTCGAGTTCAAACCCAAGTTATGTCGTTTACTGCCTTTGTAACCTTGGGCAAGTTACTTACCCTGTATGTACTTCGGTTTCCCCGTCTATACCATAATCTCGGGGGGCAATCACACCAACTTCACAGGGATGTGGTGAGGTTCAAATGGGTTTGTGTATGTGAAGTACTTAGAACAGTACCTGGTACATGGTACATGCTACATATTTGCATACAACCATTACGGGGGGAATGTTTTATTAAAGTGAATTTCTAATATTGTCTATAAGCTTCTATCAATAATTTAGAAGAGAAAGGTTTTTAAAATATATTAATACCTAACTGACAGAATTTCTAGGAGTATGCTGAAAAGGATTTTCAGGTGTTGCTCAGAGCAGACATGGGATGGGCAATGGAGATGGGCTTGGTTCCAACATTTGCCCTTTACGTTGCCTGTTCTACACAGAGGCCAACTCCACTGGACTCAATATATGGCCAGGATCTATGTCAATTAAATACACAATCAGTCATTATGAAGGCAATACTAATACAAAAGGCCAGACATATCCATACTTTCGTTGCTCATTTCCTTTGTTATCCTCTTACTTTCAGAGAGAAGTAAGGCAAAAAAGGCAGTAGATGCGGCTTGTGGTGAGAAGTTGATTCATTGTGCAATGATTTTGAAGAATCCTTTATTTCATTCCCAATTCATCAGGCAAGAGAATGAGAGTTGCAGTGGAACCTACTAAAGAATGGCAACTGACGCCTATGTGCAAAGTGTGTCAGGAGTGAAATCTGTATTCAGGAAAGCATCCAGGTTCAACTTCACAAAGGCTTATTTGACAAGGTGAAGAGGATGATAAAAGTCAGGTTGCTGAAAGACAGTGTAATAGGATAGGAATTGTTTATGTTAAATCGTTACAAGTGATATTAAACTTTAAAAGTTATACAGTATACCTTAATCCACACAGCAGGTTACCTCTAAATGTGGTCCTCTGTTAGAAATAAGAATGAAACCCTGTAAAGTTAATGTCCTACTTTAATTATATTCTCAAGTAGGTAATACAACAAATGATAGGATCTGAGGGTTGAGGATGGTTTATTTTGGGTTTCCAGCTGTGATTTTTCTGGATTTCAAAACGACTGCCTTTATATTTATTTTTTCTCCTGGGAAAAAAGGGAAAAGACTCTCTATTGCATTCCCACTGTCTAGTATATTAGCTGTTACAATTCCCACTGGCTGACCTCTTGAAAGAGGACATCGCATTTGACTAGCTCAGCTTTTCTTCCCCCTTTCTCACTACAGATGTTACTGTACAACACACACTGAATATTGGATTAGTCTTTGAGAAGCATTGTAACATGACCTGCACAAAGAGACAAGTAACTCTATACTGTTTTCTTCCAGACTCCAATTGGCATGGATAAAATTCCCATGCATTATATTACAATTACAGCTTGCGACTTTCTGGAAAACGCCTCATCTGGACTTGGCTTAAAAAAAAAAACCAATTTGCTCTTTTACCAAAAAAGTAGAGATAATTTAATGCAGTTAGTCTATTGGCTAGTTTACAAGAGCCAAACAAATCTGAGAAAGTTAGCTATCATAGTTTGTATTCTTGAGTGATAACCTTGTGCTTGGGAGAGCTTAGAGTATGATTAAGGGTTTTTGGAAGAAGACCAAAGGTTTTTCTTTGTTAAAAGATTTACCCTTTTGTAAAGGTGATTTCTTTACATCTCTGACTGATTTAAAATTATTAGATGCTTTCCTATGTTTTTTTAATAGACCACATACATGATTATGCTGAATTCTTCTGGATGTGAAAAAGAAGCCCCAATCAATACAAAGGAACACAAAATATCAATACTTTGGATTATTTTTGTATGTTTCAATTCCCTGAATCAGGATCACAGAGGGGTCTCCTAGGTTTGAGATGGCTTGAAATATGTTGACTGAGGCACTAGTGTGGAATTAGTAAGTCTCAAAAAGAAGAAACAGATCTACAAAAAAACATAGAAATCGGGATTAGAAAGCAACTTAGAAATATTTATTCAGCGCTTACTATTCACGAGCATAAGCCATATGTAACTAGAGTGGATGCTTTGTAAATTCCAGGCAAGTGGGTAGGATTTAACTTGGTGACCCCAGTCCCAAAGGGGCAGCAGATCTCTACACTTAATCATAGCTCACTGGAAATAACAAGAGTAAAGAAATTCTGAGCAGTGGGAAAGGTGCAACTCCCCAAATGGGAAGAGTTTATGCACCTACAGGAAGGCAAGAGGCCTAGAAAATTCTTCCAGCCTATAGCTAAGGGAGGGAAGGGATTTAGTCACTGGCATTTTATAAAGGGTACTGCACTGGAGAGACCAATGCCCTAGTTTTGGTCTGAAGTTTCTGGCCTTACGTAAATGTCTGTGGTCACATTTAGTTTCAGAAAAAGTTGATATGACTGAAATGCAGTTTAGAAGGTCTGTGTTTTAGCAGAAGTTGTGAAACACTGCAAACAAAAATATCAAAAGGACTTCCTTGGCATTTTTTTTTTTTTTTTCATTTTGCACCACAACCTCAGATGGCCTCTCATCTCCTATCCTGGGTAACAGCATTAAATCTAGCTCCTCCGTGCCTTAGGACTTCAGCACCTTTCTTTTTGTTTGAATCCCTGGAGCTTTTAATGATTTTTCTCTTGTCTTCACATTGCCCAGGTGACTCCAGATAAGCAGAACAGGAAAGACATTTTAGCATAGTCTCTGCAAGGAAGTTTGTCATAGGCCACCCAGCTTGCAGAGCAGCCTGATCCTACCTCTTCCAGCTTATAAATAGGAAACTCACTTTGGGAATTCCCCTGAGATAAGCCAGGCACGTATTTTTTGGCCAAAATAGAGGTACTTTATTGATTGCCTTAAAATACCTTGAGACCAGTAAAAGTTAATCCTGAGGAGAAGAGTACTTGTTAGGCTTGCGAAGTCCTTTCTAGGCCTACAGATGTATCCCTAGCATGACCAGAGGAGTGTTTGTGGGTGTGGTCACTTCCCTAGAGATAATAGCTCCTTCGCTGAAAGGGAATGGTAATTCTCCTAAAGCCAGGTTGAAAAATTTAAATCTTATTAACAAGTTTCACAGGGTATGCTCCCTACGTTGGGATGGGAGGTGCTTTTTGAAATTGGCAAGGCATTTTCCTTTGTCACAGTGGCGAGAGAATTTTTCGATTATTATTCTTTCTGTCTCTTTCCCCTTGAATCTGGTGAGCTTTGTAAGTGCTTGACAGAAGAGACCTTGTGTCAGTGTGTGGGCCCAGGCCTTAGGAGACTAGTGGCTTTCCTTTCTTCCTTTGTCCCTCCTCCATCTTATGGTGGGTATGGGGAGCCGGGGCAGACATTCACATAGAGAGGAAGGGTATTCTGAGAGCTATATCTGGGAAACTGTACCTAAGTAGTCTCATCTGCACTTGGACCTGATGGAGATGACAAGATTTTAGACTTTGAGGGGTGGGGATTTTAGGGGAGGTAATTAATTAATGTTGCATGTGGGTAAAATGTAAAATGTTCACCTAGGGAACCCTGACTCACCACTCAGGAGTCTGACTCATCCTTTGTGAGAGGGATGTGGAAAGACCCTGAGAATGTATGGAGAAGAGAGGCCCAAATGAGCTCAGTTTAGCTATCCTTGCCAAGGTGATAGGCATGTAAGTGAACTGGCACTAACATTTAAGGGTAGTTTGTTACCTAGCAAAAGATAACTTGCCCAGAATTTGGTACTTGAAGCCTGGTGTTACTATAATAAAAGCCTAGCAGTGAGTAGAGGCTAGAAAGGCCTCAAAGAGGTTATTAGTTAAGATGGAAGGACCTTTAGGACACGGTTGATGAGGGCTTAGAGGACAGTGAAGAAAATGTTATTGGAAGCTGGAGAAAAATAACGTTGTTATGTGTCAGGAAGTTTAATGAAGTTGTTGCCTGAAGTCTTGTGCCAAATAGAAAATGTATCTAATAAACTGGTGGATCATATAAAGTATTTAAGTGGGATGCCAGAAGGGCCTATTGTTTATTTTAGCTGCATATGATAAGATAGGAAAAAGAGACATATGAGTAAAATAGAACTGTTAAAATTTTGAGGAGAATTTAGAGAAAATATAAAGGATTCAGGACTTTCTGGGATTTAAAACAAAGGTGTTTCTTATCTTAGTCTCTCCCAGTAAAATATTATCAATTAAAAAAATTGCTGTAAGGCACTGATCTAATTGAGGATATGGGTGGCTATAAGTACCTTTGTTAAGGCCTCAGAAATATTTAAGGCAGGACCTCATATATCTTCTAAGTATTTTAAGGAAATGCTTCTTTGACCCTCTCAACTAGACAATAGTATTTTTAAGAATATTAAGTACTTTATACCACAATGACTTCTTGGGAATAGGTATTGAAAGGCTTGTCTTGGAAAGAAATGAAAGTGTGACTTTTGTTGGATGGAGTTGATTATAAATTATCATGTAAAAACCCCAAAATGTTTCAAAAGAAATAATATCAGGTTGGACTGAAGAAACAGAACAATGTAAAATGGAAAGAAGTCTTTAGACCACAACCGAGCTGAGAACATGGAAAAGATGACTGAGAGCCTGGAGCCAAGAGCCCAGAGAGTGAAGCCAAGAGCTGCAGAAAATCTTTACCTAGAAGCAGAGCTTGATTAGGGAATCAAGGAACTGTGTTAGTCAGCTCAAACTGCTGCAACACAATACCATAGTCTGGGTAGCTTAAAATTTTATTTCTCACAGTCTGGAGTTTGGCAAGTTCAAGGTCAAGGTACTGGTCAGTTTAGTTGGACTCCTTTCCAGGCTTGCAAATGGTTATCTTCTTGCTATGTCCTCACATGGTAGGGAATATAGAAGAGGTCTCTTCTTATAAGGGCACTAGTCCCATCATGCAGGCTCTACTCTCATGACCTAATCATCTCCAAATACCATCACATTACAGGTTAGGGCTTCAACAAATGAATCTTAGGGTGATACAATTTGGTCTATAGTAAACTGGCAATATATGTTCAATGGATTTCTGAATTGCTGTGAAATAGTGACCACTGTGTACCTCCCATTCTCCCCTTTTTGAATGAAGTATCCATTAAAATTATCTTATCTCTGTCCCACCACCATCTTATGGGGCCGGGGCAGACATTCACATAGAGAGGAAGGGTATTCTGAGAGCTATGTCTGGGAAACCACATCTAGTCTCATCTGCACTTGGACCTGATGGAGATGACAAGATTTTAGACTTTGAGGGGTAGGGATTTTAGGGGGGGTAATTAATTAATGTTGTATGGGGGTAAAATGTAAATAATTTGTGGTGAGAGGGTAGACTGTGATAGATTAAAGATGTCTGAAATTTATGTTCTGCCATTTCCGTGGAGAGGTAGGATCTACCTCTTCTCCTCTTGAATCTTGCCAGCATCTTTGACTTCATGACTAATATAATAGAATAATAGAAGTGACAGTTTCTGGTTCAGGATGTAGGACACTAGCAGCTTCTATGTCCTCTCTCTCAGAACACTTGTGCTTGGAACACTGAACTGCCATGTAAGAAAGCCAACTACCCTGGCATTTGGAGAGTGAGTGCCAGAGATGCAAGACCTCCAGCAACAATGGAGCAGTCCTGCAAAACTGAGAATGGTTACCATGTCTTTCAAATGATCAATAAAGCATTTGTGTATGTGAAAAGCAGCATTTAAAATTTTCTATGTGATAATTCTGAAGTGTGGCCTTCAGATCAATAGCATTAGCATCATCCAAGAACTTATTTTAGATGCAGATTTGGGGGCTTCACTGCAGACCTACTGAATCAAAAAGTCAGGGGTGAGACCCAGCAAGCTGGGTTTTATCAAGCCCCCTGATGCACGCCAACATTTGAGAACCACTGATATCAGGTTAGAAATAAAAGTTTATAGTATGTACACAATTTCCCAAGAATGCTAATGCTGTATAAGTTGAGAGAAGATTGTACATTGTACAATACCTTGTTGAGGTCTTTACACTACTTACATGATTAGACTACATCATATAACACACCTGCATTTATCTGCATTTGTACCTATCTATTCTGTAGTTCCATAGATTTAAGCAACTGAAATTTCATTACATCTTTAATTATAAAAATGCCTGAGCATTTATGTATTTAAATATATATATTTTAAAATTACTTTTATATCTTCAGTTTACAGTTAGGACATTATGTTATTTTTTTTAAATGTTTGAAGGTGGGCTATGTTATTTAATAATTTTATTTTAGGATAGTATATTATACAATTATGCTTAAAGATGGTGGATTATTGAGTCTAATAGGGTTGAGCATCACTGTTGCAAAAGACTCGAACCCCTAAAGTTGGCTTAGGAAAATTGGAGAGAGCCCAAATCAGCACATTGACCTCAGAAACTATCTACATCCCAGATTTATGATGACATTCCTCACCAGAAGGGCTGATGGAGAAGCAATTGAATCCTAGAAAGGGACCTTTCAAACTGAGCCATCACCTGTAACTTAAAAAGAAAAAAAAAAGTTCGTTGTATTTGTTTCAGGTTTTTAAAATGAAAGAAAGAGAACACTACAAGTAAGTGGGAGCTTTCTTTTTCCTTCTCTGAAATCCCCTATTCTATCTCCTTTCTTCAGAGAAAAGCATTTTCATGAATTAGGTGTACAGCCAACCCATGTGCCTTTATTTTTATTACATGTATATACATTCATTAGCAATAAAGGGTTTCCAAATCACAACGTGGTAATTGAAAAAAGAAAAAAAGAATTTTATGTATATTTTGCACTTAAAAAAGGGTATTAGATAACATTCTACAATTTGCTCTTTTTATTCTGCTGTTATCCAATCATGATATTTATAGATCTAGTCCACTTATTCAAACTTCTGTTTATTATTCCATCTTATCAATATACCATAACTTATTGAACCTTCTTTCTTAAAGGATAAATATCCTGAATTCACACATACAGACACACACACATTCTTGCACATGGGTACTAAGCTGTGTGTGTATGTGTGTGCTCCATTTCTAAATTAGTCTTTTATAGATTTTTCTACTGTGTTAGTCTTATCAAAGACTAACTTTTATTTCTTAATCTTTCTTATACTTTCTGTTTGGTCTTTTTTATATTATTAATCTCTACTCTTTATTATTGTTTTCTTCCTCATTGATTTTCTCTTTTTATTTTCTTTTTCTAGCTCCTTTATGTACAATTTATTTATTTTAAATTTGACATTTAAAAAATATGCTCAAGCAAATAAAGTTCTTTCTAGTTGCCACATTAGGGACATCACACAAGTTTTAAAATAGTATTTCTGTTGTCTCTCAGTTTAAATATTTCACAATTTCCATTGCGGTTTTCTCTTCAATGCAGTTTTTAGGAGTATAATATTTCAGTCAAGGTTCTCCAGAGAAACAGAACCAATAGAACATATATACATATATAAGAGGATATGGGAATTGGCTCACTCAATTACACAGGCTGAGAAATCCCACAATACGCTGTCTACAAAATGGAGAACCAGGAAAGCTGTTGGTATAGTTCAGTCTGAGTCCAATGGCCTGAGACCCAGGGGAGCCGATGGTGTAACTCTTAGTATGAGGCCAAAGGTCTGAGAACTGGGGTTGGCTTTTTGTGGGCGGTAGGACATTGGTTTAAGTCCTGGAGTCCAATTGTCCCGGAACTAGAGCACCAATGTCCAAGGGCAGAGAAGGTTGATATCCCAGTTCAGAAGAGAAAGCAAGTTCTCCATCCAAGCCTTCAACAGACTGGATGCTGCTGCTCACCACAGTAATGAGGGAAATGAGTCTACTGATTCAAATGCCAATCTCTTCTGGAAATAGCTTCACAGACACACCTAGAGGTAGCATTCTGCTAGCTATCTGGGCACCTCTCAATCCCATTCAATTAACGCATAAAATCAAATCTAACATATGGCTTTTAGTTTTTATAACCAGACTCACAATAACAAGCCTGCTATTTTTGCATTGTTGTTCTCTAATTGTATATTGAGCAGAGAAAATTAACCATATAATACTGATCGTTTGGGACTTGTTAAATAGAGCTTCCCAATCATGAATAAGTTCCTGATGTGTCAATGTGTTGATTTCTTCAGCTCTTGGAACAGCCAGGTGGGGCTTGGAATTAAGAGCTGAAGCCACAAGTAGCCTCCAAGTACCTGTGGCTTCCCAAAATTGGGAAACATAGTCTTTATGGTATAGTTTATTAGGTGACTTCCGTAAATGTTCCTTGTGCACCTGATAACAGTGTGCATTCGCTATAAAAATCAAGATTAGGTGTGTCATTTGGATTTTCCCCCTTCTTAGTATTTTTTAAATTTATCCAATAGTTTCTCAGAGCAGAATATTATTATAAATTTCTCACTATTATTATGAGCCTGTCCATTGCACTTGTACTTCTGTCAGTTTTTGCTTTAAATGTTTTCGGGCTTAGTTGTAGAAAGCTTACAAGCTAATGATTGTTTAATCTTGGTGGATTGTTCCTTTTAGCTTTATGAGATGTCCCTCTCTATCTTTATTAATGATTTTTATCTTAAAATCCATTTTGTTATTAATATATCTGGACCAGCATTCTTTTGTTAAATATTTGTCCAATCTATTTTTTTATCCATTTGTGTTCAACTTCCTTGTATATTGCTTCTTTTAGTGTGTCATTTATTGTCCAAACCAGTACTCAAGAGTAAAGAGATGCTATTGATAATTATGCTATAATAATCAGTAAAATCCAGAATGATCTTAGCACACTGGGACATGCAACCTTTACTTATAAGAAGCATATAACGGGATTTTATTTGTAATCAAATGTGATATTCTATCTTTTAGGGCAGACTTAATACATTAATATTCTTTGTAATTACTGCCATATTTTGATATTTATTGCAACTTAATTTGTATTTTTAGTACATTTTATTGAATTGCGTAGTTGTATAATGTTTCTCTCCTTCCTCCTTTTTTCTTATTTTATTCCTCTTCTTGCTTTCCTTTTCACTGAAGAATTTTCTTTGTTCTGTCTCTCTTTTTCTATTTTCCACTGATTCTAAGGTTATTCATTTAATGTAACATTTTAAATAATGGTATATATTAAATTTTAACATGTATATGTAACTGGAAGATGTTTGAAGTTATTCAGTGTCTTTGCCCCCCTCCTATATAATACTCATAAAATATAAAGACCTTAGAACAATTTAACTCTGACTTATTCCATGCTACTGTTGTCTGGTATTTTTTTCCCAACTTCTTTTAACATTGGCTCCTCATTTCATCATTAATATGTTTTATAGTCAATACCTATTTATATTTAACAACAAGCTTAAAATGGCTTTATTTCTTGTATTCTACTCTTTCCTTTTGGTTTCAATTCTTGGTAAAATACCCTTTTTGGTATTTCTTTTAACAAAGACCTACAAAATAATAAACTCTTTATCCATGTATATTTGAAAATGTCTGTATTTTATTTTATAAAGTAAAAACCATGATTTTTATTTTACAAAATGAGGAATCTGAGTCACAAACTGTATAAATAAATTTCTCAGACTGGGAAACTCTTAAAAGCAACAAACAGTGAATGCCAAAGACAATAGAATAATATAATTTGAGGAGAAAAAAACTCCTTCTCTGAAATTCTATTCTTAGCTGACATTTATTGATGCAAAATATGTTGTCTAATTATCTTGCTTCCTTTGATAATGAGTCTCTTCTTTTTGATAAGTTTAAAGGTTTTTATTTGATATTCTGCAGGAGTGTTTAGCCGGGTCTAAGCATGAATCTGTTTTTCTTATCCTGCTGATGACTTTGTGCTCCTTCATGCTGAGATTCTTGTTCTTCACATCTCTCTGAACAATGAGAGACTTTCTCTAATTCTGTTTTCTCCTTTCATAACTCTTCCTAGTGCACCATTGGACCTTCCCATTCCATCTTTCATGTCTCTACATTTATCTTTGTCGATTTATACTGAATTCTGGGAGATGTGCTTGGATTAGTTTTTCCATTTATTCATTTATATTTTCTTTGCCTTTATTCTTATGTTCGCTCACTGATATTTTTCCTTTTAATTTTATAAATGTGTGCAGGAAAGGGTTAACTTTGCAGGTGTGAGTTGCTCAAACTCTGCACCTTCCCAAGAAGAGGCTGTCTTCAGAACTTGCCCTTGGACAGCTCCTGGGAGACCTGAGCCTTTGGAATATTCTGCCTGATTGGGTGTTTTTGTGTTCCTGAGGCATGAGTCATGCAGTACCAGTTTGACCAGATAGTTTATGCCAACACTGTGATTTACACTGGGAACCTGTTTTTGCTCTGCAGGGCTGGAGTCTGAGTAGCCAAGGTGCCTGCATGACCACAGGCCTACATGATGGACTCCCAGTGAAAACACAAGAGTCAGGGGAGCTTTCTTCCTCGGTTGACACTTCGCATGTGTCATCACACATTGCTGTTGGCATAATTAAGCGTGTTTGTGTGATTCCGTTGGAAAAAGACACCTAAAAGTGTGTGCCCGGTATCTCGTGGACTTTACTCCATGTGCCTTTATCCTTGATAATGTTAATGTGTCTTCCTTTGCTGTAATAAACTATAACCGTAAGTATAATAGCTTTTCTGAGTCCTGTGAGTCCTTCAAGTGAATCATCCAGCCTGAGGGTGGTCTTGGGGACCCATCTCACACACTATGTATTTTTCTTTCCTATACATTCCATTTTAATGTTTCTAATTAGTCTTTTATCACTTTATCCTATTATTGTGGGTAAACATTATTATTTCTATTCCTTTATTTCTTAGAATATCTTAAATTTACTTATTTAGAATTTCTGATATTTAAAAAACTGCTTTTTGTTTGCAAAATTTGCCTCCTGAGCCTATTGATTCACCCCCGTGGTTGCCTGGCACGCAGTCATCTGGCAATCAGCTACAGCTCCACCTGATTCCATGGGCACCGGGACCCAGGGATGTGGAAACATTTCTAAAGGGTGGATTTAAATTTACTTAAGTTAGGCCCATGAGTTTCTCTGGTACTGGACTAGTCTTTATAATAAATGTCTGCTTGGTGCGAATTAGATTTTAAACTCACATAGACAGTAGGATTTGGGTTCTGACATATTTTATTAAGTTCTTTTTCCTTGTCTACTGCTCTGGGTTTTGGCACTCATTCTTACTACTTCTCCAGCCTAGTGGGTAGCATTTAAAATTGTTTCTCACGTTTGTTTCATGAATTTAGTGAATATTGGGAAAGAGCATATAGGATATTGTCACCCACTTCCATGCTTAAGCAGACTAGTTTGCTGTTTAATGTATTGAAATAATTTTATCCTGGGTTCAGCTGTCTTGAACCATAGGGACACTTACTTATGTCAGAAGTCCAGTACAGTTTGCAAATCAATTTTTGTGATTTGCTTTGCATTTTTCTATATTATCTGGGTGGCTTCTTATTTTAGTGTCATCTTCTCCCCCTCTTCTTAATTGTTTAAGGGTTAATGTTGTATACACGCAGGTGCAGTTTCTCTGTGTGTAGAATCTGGAGAGTCACAGTTATCAAGAGGCTACTAATAGAGCACGTTTTCGGTTTTTGGTGGACCCGCTATTTGAATGTCATTTTGTCTATCTTAGTTTCTTCCAAAAAAAAAGGGCCAAATCTTATTTTTATAAGAATTCCTCATTTATAGCTCAAGTAGGAATATAAAGAGAGCACTGTGTACTAGCTTCCAAAGAATTTGCATGCCTAATGCTTCAAGAATGCGAGTAGTTAATTATAAATATGATTGGACATCAGAAGAATGGAAGCGATAGGACAATTATAAAAAAGGGAAGAAATAGTAGTTGAAAAAAAGAATGCAGAAATTGATAAAATGCTTAATAAATTCTTTACATCGGTTACCATGGAGGATGACTGGTGGGTGGGCAAAAACCCAATAGACTGCCCAGGAAAGGATGTCAAACATTCTTTTACAGCAAGTAAGCAAGATTGATCAGGAAGTCAGAATGTCTGGACGTTGCAAAAACTCTAGGGAATGGCAGTGTTTCAGGTTTTTAACGTAAGTGATTAGCAATATAAGCAAAATTTGAGAGATAAATCTGCAGTTTCATGAAGAAGAAAAATACAGATGAAAAGAACAAATGTTTATTTTTGCCAAGATTTCAGGAGACATCACTACTACTTAGATTCAAATTTAGTATAGAAACAGGTATATTTTAGAGCATTTTTCTATAAACACAGCACTTTTCCATTTCGTATAGCCTTTGTATAGGTGACAGTAGTTGTCTTATTACCTTTCAGGCATGCAAAAATAAAGGAAAGAAACATTAATAATATTTGTCAGTAATTTTGGGTTGTTGCCCTGATGTGTTTATTTTTCTATTTGAAAGGGTAGATGTCAGTTTCAAGTTTGTTTGTGAGTGCAGGCATGTGTATCTGTGAAAGAATATCTTTTAAAAAGACACATCTCATTTCTTGCATAGTTCATGAAATGTTATGCTTAATTATTTCAATAGCTCAGTAGTTTTTCTGACCAGGTCTTTAATATGAATATGGTGTGAAATTAGTAGGACTATTAGGGACAAGGAAGATGCTAACCTTCCGAAACAGAAGTAAAAAAAAAAATACATATATGTGTATGTATGTATGTGTATTATATATTATCATGTTATATATTATATTATGTATTATACATATCTCCTCCTTTCATTGCCCTAAATCTTTCCCTGGATATTTTTACCATGTTGACCAACATCTGGATCTAGTTTCTATCTGTCCTGTTATTTTCATATTAGCAGATTTTTCCAGTTCCTATCCTCTTTTATATTCTGCCTTTTACCTGGTTCCTTCTTAGGACCCTTACTAGCTCCTTATTTATGTATCTAACTGCAGACAGGTTTTATCTTGTTCTTTTTGTATCTCCCTCAATTCATACTGTTGCAGACAATCTAGCCTAACTTTGATTTATGTGTCTAATCCCATATCCAGATCCTGTAGTAGATTCCCTGATTTCTATCATTTCCCTTCCACTTAAGGCTCACTTCACCTACTCTCTGGCAGAAATTTCTTTGATATAAAATTGAGTTTAAAAAGACACCTAAGTGGGTTGCATGAATGTACATATGTGATAAAATTGCATGGAACTAAATACACATACACACACACAGATGAGTGCATTTAAAACTAAGGTTGATCGGTTGTATTAATGTAAAATTCCTGGTTGGAAATTTTACATTGCAGGGGAGACTGGGGAAATGTCCTCTGGAATTTCTGTCTATTATTTCTTACAATTTCATGTGAGTCTACAATTATTTCAAAATAAAAAGTTTTTAAAAATGACATAAGTGGAAACATAATGAGTGTTTTGGGTTCCACTTTCTGTCTTCTACGGAGTTAGTAATCTTGAACAAGATCACAAATAATCATCTAGCACCTCTATCACCTCTCCACCCCGCACCCCAGTCAGTTCTCTATGTAGGACAGCACATTAAGTGTTATATGCATTAGGATCTTTCAGCTAAAACCATATCTGAATCCTAAATTATCTTTCAGTCATAGTCATTTAGTCATTCACTCTGCCAGTGAATAAACCTTTATTTAGCACCTATTATGAATCAGGCACTCTTGTAGGCACTGGAGTCATAAGAAATTTATTTGTTCCTGGCTTTAATGAAGTTTATTTTCTTTGATGAAAAGTATATGCTAAGACCTGCTAAGTTTATAATTTTAGTTTGCTAATATTTGCAGGCTGCCTCACTGATATATTATTTTATGAATCTACAAATGAACTGTAATCACTTCCAACAAATCATTGTTTTCAGGTAAAGAAATCTCAAGATTATAAATAAAGATAAAAATCCACAAAGATTTAAGGAAGTGAAGGAACATGATGAAATCTCTTATGATGGAGCTAGTATTGATGTAAAAGTAAAGTTTTATTAATACATTTCAATAAGCCCATGATAAACAAGGTGACTCACCTCATCCAATGGACTGGTTTGGGTAAACCACAATTGAGAAGAGATGGAATTTCACTAAATTCTTAAGAGGTTACAGACTCTATTTCTAGCCTAAAAAAATTCACTCATTATTCTCTCCCTGGACATATCCAACCATAATTTAAACTTAAATTGAATCAAGGAACATGGAGATAACTTCTTATTTTAGGAGTGTGCCTAGGGGAATAAAAAGGAAGAAAAATCTCAGAAGAATTAATTTCTCTCTAACTGAACAAATTTATTTATATTTCCATGTTGATCGGCACATATCCTGAATGAGAAACTTAAAACTTCCAAACTTATACTAAGGCTCCAGTTGTGACAATGACCATCTCTGCTCTTTGGTATTCAGGTTTTCCCCACTCAACACAGGAAATGAGTTGGAATTTGTTTTGCGAGGTTTGTTTTTTTTTTTGTTTCCGGCCTCTGTTTTGTAAAACATTTTTCCTGTGATCAGGAAGACTGATCTGTAGAAACACAGTGATAACATCACTAACTTTGTGATCGTTGGCCTATCTAAAATCCTGGATTTTATGTATTCTAGAATGGGCAAGAAGTGACATTAGGGGGGTGTCCATGTGCCTTCACTAGAACGTTCCTTTCTGTTTACTATTAAGGACTTCTCAACTTTCGTGTTTTTCATCTTCCATTTTTTTGCCACAGAAAGACTCCGCAGGTTCACTGTTCATGCGCAGCACGTCTCGCCGTCAGAGCCTAGTTGGCAGCGCTCTGACTTGCCCAACACTTCCCTTCGACTTCTTTAATACTCTCATCCTTCCACTCCACCGTCTATTCCACTCACACACCTCATGGTCCTGCTTCCTTTATTTTCTATGCTGGATTATGTGTTTAATTAGAATTTATTATTATTATTGTTGTTGAAGTTCCGTTGATTACCTTTTTTGTTTGTTTTTCAACAAAACTCTATAGACCAACAACAATGCATCAATTCTTATGGGGGGGGGGAGGTCATATAAACAATTGGATCGATAATGCCAGAAATCCACAGTTTTCACTTTCAGTGGTTTGCTTGAAATCAAACTTTTTTTTTTTTTTTTTTTTGCTTGTCTACTACTTCAAAACTTTGGAATTCTCTTTCAATTTTCCTAATGTGATTTGACCAATATTGTGGCTCTCAGGAATAAGCTTTTCTGATATATGGATATGGGAGGGCCCCATATTTTGCAAGAATGCATCTTGGAGGGTGATTTGGAAAGCAAAAATGGTGGGAAATAGTTTTGTTTTCAAAAAAGCCACTGTGCAACTTGCAGTTATCCTATTCTATCATCAAACTCCTGACTGCATTTACACTGGGCTTTGAAGAACCAGCTGCTGAAAGTGATAAATCAGCAGCTGAAAATGATGAATGAGAAACTCATTGGAGCTCAAAGTGAAATACGGGTGCTTTTCAGCAACGTTGGGATTGGTAACTAGAGGTGGCAGCGAGTGGTGATTGCTGGCAAATGTATGAATATGTGTATTATACTAACAATTACACTTGCTTATTTGAATTATTTTTGAAGTCCTCTTATTTATATAGCATTCTGGGTTTTTTTAATTTTTATTTTGAGTAGTACTGCTAACAATAATTTGGAGCCAACATTTGTTAAATGTCAATTATATGCCAAGTCCAGTACTAGACAGGGAAGCACCAGCTATTAAATGCCTCATTGTGATCTGCAAGCACCACTTCTGGCAAATTACGATCTACTTTCTATATTATTGCACTATTCTAGATGTAACAGACATTCTGGATTTAAAAACCTATTTATAATGTTTCTAGTGTGGTTCATGCTTATTCAAATGGAATATTTTTCAGCTTGTTTCTTTCCAAGTGCTACTTACACACCTGTTGTCCATGAATCTTTCCACTTTGATTTTGATTTATTCAAGTTGCCAATGTTCCCTGGTTGCTAGTCCATGTAACGGTCTGTTCATTTGTACATAAACATTCATACAAGATGGAAAAGTTGAAGTAATTTAAATTTAGTCCATTATTTTTTTTCCAATGTGAATTGTGTGTCACTACACCATTTCAACGCAGGGTTATTCATTGGTTTACCTTCTGCCTTTTTATGGCTTCCAGGCGTGTTTAATATCTCTGATTAACTGAATTTTTCAGGTTAACATCTGCATTTAATTTCAAGTTATTACCCGTTTCCTAGGCTGGTCAGTGTAACATTTCAATCACTCCTTCCTTCTTTCTCCACCCATGTAGTAAAAGATTCAAAGTCAGTTATACTTTTTCTCTTTCACAGCCATAGAGCTGCACTTAAATAATATTTAAGAAAGTTATATTTCTTTTGAAGTGGTCACAGGAAGCATATGCTTAGTGTATATAAACAGAGAAAGAGTTGATGCACTGATTTGGAAGGCTTGGTTGATTTACAGAGCTCTAGTATCTACTTATAAACATTTTGCCTCAGAGAGAAATGAAAGGCTCTATTGGACTCCAAAAGCCTCAGAGCTCCTGTATAACACCACTGAGATTCAAAGAGCAAGGCTTCTTTCAATTTCACATTGCCCTGTTTTTTTGGTCTGACTCAACAAACTTCTGAAAGATCCCTGTTTTAGTTTACACTCTCCCTGCCTCGTTTTCCCAACTCTTTAATTTTTCAAACTCATTTGATCATGGAGAATAAAACCTTAAGGATTAGCCATACTCCGGTTTTGTTTTTTCTCCTACTGAACAGGATCGTTCAAACTGATTCTCCCATTTTTCTCTGGGTTCTCAACAAACCTGTCTAAATCATTCAATTTAAGGAAGAATAACAATACGAAAGCAGAACAGCTAAATGTGTGGTAATGTCTGGCCACTATATTTTTGGCAAACCTTGACCTAATTCAGGTTAAAATTAGCATTCCTTCTCAAATTGGGTATTTTTGTTGGAGAGGGTAGGAAGCGGGTAGGAATAAGCAGCTATGCTGGGATTTTAATGGATTGAGAACTAGGGTGTGAGCAATAGTCTTCATATTTTTTTTCAGGGATGGGGGATCCTGGACGATGTTTAAAAATTATGAAGGCAATCTGTGAAATTAATATTCTAATAAAATATATGTTATGACTAAGTTATTTTGATACATTTAATGGTCAGCATGATCACTGTTGTTCTAGGACATTTTTAGGCACAATATATGTAAAAGATCACATAAACACTGCAATTAATGTCCCTTATGTATAGTCAAATAAAACCCGCCTTATTGTTCTCAACTCACTGAAAGCAACAAAAATCATCGTGTGCCCACTATAGCAAGACCTTACCTGCCTTAAAGTCAGGAGTAATATCTTGTTCATAATTTTATTACCAGTGTCAAGTGCATTGACTGATGATTAGTAGAAACTCAAAGTTCATATAAAAATGAATAGTGCATGGAGCCTCTATAAGGAGGCCTTTAAACTAATTTCCTTTTCTAGGTCCCCAATTTGTGAAATTGCGTTGAATGAGGCATTTCCTCATATCAGTTCAATGTTCATCATCTTCATTCCCACATGGAAACGCAACAAAATAAAAAAGGATCTAGATTAAATTCTTTGTGTCACTACTGTTTGGTTTTTGATCCCAGTCTCCATCTTCTGTTACCTACGTGTCTTTTTGATCAGTTCAATTGACTGCTCTCTGCCTTTCAGGATCCAAGTGGCTATGAATGATATGCAGACAGGATGTCACCATTTCCCACGGGTGGGGGCCAGAGGTTCCTCAAGGGATCCGGGAGTGCAAGCGGGGATGGATTTTGCATTGAAGGATCAGAAGGCTTAGAGCACAGGAAGGATGGGGAATTAGGTGCCAGGAATTTAACCTGGTTTGGAGAAGAGAGGAATAGGACGTGACCTGCTGGTTACATGGATGTGAGACACTAGAGCACAGTCCTCCAGAGGCAGAATCTAAGTTCTTTCAGTCTGTGTGTCCCAGAGGCAGGAAAATTTCTACAGAAGAAAAGCTGCCAAGGACAGTTCGTTCTGGCTATGACCATTTGGTCACCTGAAACCAATTAAACCAGGTTAATGAGTTGACCTGAGGGCAAGATTTCTGTGTTAATGCAAAATTGTTCTTTATTCATGCACTCCTTCCCAATGAGAACACATACAGCCTCAGAATTTTTGCCAACATTGGACCTCAGGCAGCAACTACCAACAAAGTGAGACTTGGGTTTTAGAAATGAAAACAATTTTTGCCCTGGTACTAGTACAATTTCAGGAGCAATGGGAAACACCTGTTGCTCCTACCTTGATTTCCTCTTTGCCCTGCCCCAATAAAAACTCCCCTATCCAATCTCCTCCCTCATACGTAATGTTATCTCTGACAGCACGACCATCCCTCTCACAATTAGAAAGCATAAATCGATGCTTACACATCCTTTCCAGATTTCTTCCGATCTGTTCCCTCCTCAGGTGCCCTCTTTGTCATCCCCTCATGCTCACGCTTCCTCTAGGACAGGTATCTTAAAAGAACTCCTCCCCAAACTGTTACTTGCACAATCTTCCCTCTTATCTCTCTGGCCTATTAAGGTGTGGTCTAGAGTTGCCGCATCCACATACGGAACACCTATTTTCTTTTTAATCCTCAGTAGTATGGCTTCCATCCCCTCTGCACTCCACTGCTGCTGCTATTACTTTCCATTTATTGAGGACTAACACTGGTCCAGGAATAGTGATAAAATACATAGATATATCACCACTTAATCACGTAAAAAACAACTCCAGGAAGTAAGTGCTAGAAACTGGGTTTAAAGATGTTACAAATTTGTGGAAGGACACATCGATAGTAAGCAGAAGAGTGAGGAATTAATCCAGATCTAATCCTAAATCCATAACTGCTTCGACAGACCACCTTCACCTTGACTCCTCTTCCAGTCTTTAGATTCCTCAATCTATGTCTAAAAGAACTGCCTGACAAGATAAATTTGTTTTATACCTGCACTTTCTTATAAAGAATCCACTTGTCCCATGTGAGTGTTAATTACTTAAAATGTGGCTAATGAAACTGATGAACTATGTTTTAATTTAGTTTGATTTAAATTTAGATAGGCACATGTAGCTAGTGGCTACCGTATTGGACTGCACAGCTTTAATACTTCTATGTCACTGGACCTTGTTGATAGCACCTTCACGTTGACACTTTGCTTTCGCTTGGTCTTAATTATCATGGATCTCATGATTATTTTCCTGTTTTCTCCTCCTCTGTGGGGTTCTTATCTTCTTCCAGGTACATGTTAGTTGTTCTCAAGTTTCTTTTTCAACTGTCTTCTTTTTCTACATTTTATTCCTTGGCATTAACACTCATTCTGGTGTCATTAAATATCTATCTTATTGTATGAATGACCACAATCTTCTCCACTGACAAAAATAGAAGTAATGTTTCTTTCCAAAGTTCTTCTTCATATGTTCCCTGTTTCTATGAATAGCACTGCAATTCTATCAATTCCCTAGATTTAAAACTTCTAATTCTTCTTGGGCGTGTATACCTTTTGTTTGGCTGCATGAAATCATTTTCCCAATTTCATTGATTCTATCTTCCAAATGTCCCAAATCTGATCCTACCTCTTTGTTTTTCCAGCTACAACCCAATTGAGATTCAATTATAAAATCCTTTAGAATGGTTTTTCTGAGATATTTTATATTAGGTCATTAAATATGAAATGTCTGATTTCAAATTGAAAGTGCAGTTTATTATATATCAAACAAGAAACAGTACAATTAATCAAAGTATGCACCTAAGCTATCAACACAGTTTTGCCATTTTAACAGCAGCTTTTTTGTGCCAGCGGTGAAGAAGTCTGGAAAGCAAGTGGCAATGAAATTGCGAAAGACATTTTTCACGGCTTGTTGAGAATTGAACATTTTTCCTTGCAATAAGTGGTCCAAAGTCTGGAAGAAGTGGTAGTCAGTTGGTAGCAAGGTGTGGTGAATATGGTGGATGACAAAGTTTCCAAGTCTAGCTGCTGTAGTTTTGAGCAGTATTGTTTGTGCAACATGTAGTCGAGCGTTGTCTTGCAAGAGGATTGGCCTGTCTCTGTTGACCAATCTCTGCTGCTTAATTGCAAGCATCCTCATCATTTCATCCAACTGGGTTGCAGTAGACATCTACTGTAATTGATTTACTGGGTTTCATGAAGCTGTAGTGGATAACACCAGCGCTGGGCCACCAAACATACATCATTAGCTTTTAGTAGATGAATATTTGGTTTTGGACTGTGATTCAGCACTTCGTCTTTATCCAACCATTGTGCCAAATGCTTGTGATTGTCAAAAAGAATCCATTTTTCATCACATGTAACAATAGAGTGTAGAAATAGTTTGACTTTATGTTGTGACAGCAAAAAAAGGCAAGCTTCAAGATGCTTTCTCTTCTGACGCTTGTTTAATTCATGCAGTACCCATCTATCCACCTTCTTTACCTTCCTGATTTGTTTCAAATGGTCCAATATTGTTGGAATATTGTTGGAATCAAACCTTGCTGCTAATTCACACGTAGGTTGAGATGGATTTACTTCCACTGAAGCTTTCATCTCATCGTTATCCACCTTGGTCTCAGGTTACCCACATGGTTCATTTTTAAGATTAAAATCACCAGAATGGAACTTCTCAAACCATCCATCTACATGCTGCGCATTCATTAGCCACATCCTTCCCAAATACTTCGTTGATATTTCGAGCTGTCTGGACTGCACTGGTTCCACAACGGAACCCATATTTGAAAATAACACAAATTTTTGACTTATCCATGGTTTCACAAAAATTGCTCTTAAAAAAAATTTAAAACATAATCACAAGCCAAACCATGTGTTTGAAAGACTGAGGATGTACTGTCACAATAAACATAAAACAAGAAGAGTGAAGGCGAAATGTCAGAGATATGAACTGTCAAACTTAGTACTTAAGGAAATTGGGTATTTCATGCTTAGTAACCTAATACTAGAAGGATGTGTTTATTCAGGAGTCTAAAGATGGTAAAATACCTAAAGAGCATGAAAAGTTTGAGCAGAGGCACAGGGGTGTGAAAGGGCATGACACTTATTGGAGAACTATATGTGTTTCTAAGTGTCTAGAACACAAGTTGACTATACATAAAGAAGATTGGGGAGTAGAAAGGGAAGAGGTTAGACGTGAAGACTTAGCTTTAAGCATTCTTGGAGGACTTTGTATGCCATCTTAAGAAGCTTTGGTTTTGTCCTAAAGGGGAGGCTTTAAAAGTTTTACGTAGGAGGAGCAACTTTTTTAGATTTGCTTTTCAGAAAGTTCTCTTTGGTAGGAGGATGGAAAGATTCAATATGGAAGGCAGCAAGGAAGTTTTAAAAATTGTTGCAGTACACCAGACAAGAGAAGCGAAGACTTAAATAAAGGCAGTAGCAGAGAGGATGAAGAGGAAGAACTCAATGAATGATTGGAGGGTGGACAGTAATGGAGCTCAAGAAGAAAAGGTATTCTGAAGAAAAAATGCTTTGGCAAGAAAAGGAATGAACTCATTTGTTCCTTAAAGTTTTGGACTAGCTGAATTTGTGGAAAGTCTTTAGACTTTCCAGGCTAAGGTAGCCATGAGGCAGATGAACACAGAAATATGATTGCAGGACAGCGGTGTCATATGGAGATATAACTTGGGGTTCCTCAGATTTTAGGTTAAAATATAAACATGGCTTTGGAAACGGGTACTCAAGGAGAAACAGGCTTAATGTCTTTTCAGGCACGCGCGCGCACGTGTGTGTGTCTGTGTGTGTGTTAAAAAAAAAGATTTATACTTGAAGGAACTAATTTCATCTCTCCTGCTCTAGGCTATATAGAAAAGAAAGGAAAAGTTTTGAAGAAAGACAGTTATTGTAGTATTTCTTAGAGTGACCATGATATTTGCTATTCTTTTCTGATTACTAGGTGAA
This sequence comes from Indri indri, assembly GCA_004363605.1. Lineage (NCBI taxonomy): Eukaryota > Metazoa > Chordata > Mammalia > Primates > Indriidae > Indri > Indri indri. The sequence goes on from RJWJ010018842.1 coordinate 25,455, forward strand.
AGAAAAGATAATTTGTACTAGTGTACATCTGAGGAATAATGAATTAAAATATAATGATAGTTTTGAGACATTTTTAATGAAAACAGGAAAAGATCTTTTGGTGCCTTCCTTCCAACTGTGATTCTGTGAAATAGGTCACAGCCCAAAGTTTTCTTGTTTCTTTCCTTTTTTGGAAATTAAGTCTTCCTGGAGACAAAAATAAAAAAAAAAAATGGGGATAGTCTTTCCAACATTTATTTATTAAATTTCTACTTTATTCCTAATATGGATGCTGAAATTTACTCATCCTCATAAATAATCTTCAAAAATACTTAGTCTGAGAAAATATTTTGCATCATTTCCCACCAGATTGTATACTTTTTATACTTAAGCCCCTAACTATTCATTCTTACAGGTATACTTAAAATTTAGTATCTTCTCTTTTGGTAGTATTTATCAAGACTAAATTGCTTCATTTTATACTTATTTTATTTCATTCCATAATTATAGCATACAGCATTGATATATCCTATGAAGTATTTGACTTCTCCTGGCAACACATGTACCCCTAAGTGGTTTGTGGACACTTCCAACTTTGCCTATGTTTTCCTTTCCTTCTTTTGTGCTGAGTATGGTGGAACATTTAATAATTTGTTGAGATACAACATACCCAATGATGCATAAATTAAAGTCTCTCTTTGAGTTCTAGGGAAAAGAAAGCAGAATATTTTTGGGGCAGGGCTCTTGGTGCTGGAATTCTTCTCCTTGACTCTTTGCCAGAGGCTGGGCCACTGATCTTGGAGTCACAGAGGAAGGACCCATCTGTTTTCTCAGGCTTCTGTTCTTAGGGAGAGATGTGAAGGAAGCTCTGTGAAATCTCCAGGGACTGGCTGAGATTCTTAAGACATGTTTATAGTTTAGCTCTGTGAAGAATCATCTGTGACTATTAAGATGAGACATTTTATTCCATTTAAATATTCTTAGAGAATTTTATTACTGCAGTAGTTAATAAAAAAAATCTAATACAATATTCTCTCCCATTTTTAATGTTCGTTCTATAATTAAATGACAAATTTTATAGAGACACACTCAAAATAATAAGGGATGGGAATTATTTAGAAATGCACATATTTACATATATACGTATGTATCATTTTTATCTCTAATAACCTGAAAGACAGATTTTAATATTAATGACCATCATTATATTAATAAGCACCCAGTTTGTTAAGCAATTTATAAATTTCTGTATAATATTCCTTTATCATTGACTATTAATAAAAACAATAAATTTATGTATGGAATTCTTAAATTTTATAAATGACTAAGTTTATTTACTTTTATATTGTCCTGTACCACATCATAATCATATTTTTATGATTTGCTGTTATCATTTTTGGAATCCATTACCTCACCAGATGGAACTCAAATTAAGTTATTCTGCTATCTTGTGGTTGCAACTTGAAATAGCAAATGTTGTATTCAGGAGTTAGAATTCAAGCTTAGCTGTTGAGATAAGGAAAAAAAAAATTCAGATCACTGAGAGAGGGCTAAAGTACCCTGAGAGAGCACTTGATCTTAATCAAAATTTCAATAATTATCGAATTACTTTCCCCAGCAGCCAGGCAGACACTGGAAACAAGTCAGTCACATTGAAAAGCCACTAGAGATAGATCCAGGGCCAGATAGCAGCTCTGCAGTAATGATTTAAATTATCCCTCAGTGGCCCTAAAGAATTAAAGCTCCTACTAATTTTCTCTCAGAAACTCAGACTCTGGCAAGCTAAATGATTTTTTAATATAGAAATAAATTCACTGCAGATTTACTAAATTTCCTTTTCCTTTTTTCAGTCAAGACTGGGTTAGAGTCAGAATCTCTAGGTGCTTCCAGAGGTGTTTCCAGAGGTCTGCAGTTTTGCTGGTTCCCTCGCCCCCATTCCCAAGCACTATGAGACCAGTGTTGGGGTGGCTTCCATGTTCAGTCTGAGATGATGGAAAGGACTTGTCTCCACGTGTCTGCTCCCTTTCCCCAATGATAGTGGTCTTGTAAAAGTGCCTGGGGCCACTTCTAGTTACTACTACAGATCCTTAAGGCAGGTAACTTCTCATTTTGTGGAAGAAGGATTGGCTTCTGTTTATATTCTTCATGTTCATCCTTAACCCCCCAATCCAAAAAACTTCTGTAAGAAGTCTTATTTTACAGCAACTCTGAAGAATGTCCCAGTAGTTAAGAAGTAGTTTTTAATTACAGTGTGAACTGCAGAGCAGGTACTGGAACGAAGTCTTTCTGAGTTGAATTGAACCTCTTCAATTTCGTAGATAAGTTGTGTTTGATCTATGTTGTTTAATGCTTCAGCTTTAATTATTAAACCTTTATTCACTAAATCCCACTGTAGTGTAATCAGTGAATAGAAGCACATCTGCTCAGTTCTACAACCACCTTTCAAAAACATCTTTTCCTTTACAAAGCCCTCTATTTCCTCTGGCAGATGCTGAAAGTATTAATGGTGGCCAAGAGGCTTCTGTCTCTTAATGAGTAGCAGGTGTGGTCAGAATGCCTTATTATTTATCACTTCCTCACCCAGGATATTGTTCTATGCATGTGAGACATTCATGTACTTCTCCCTCAATGGCCTCTTTATTTCACGTGGAATATCTCTGTGTCTGAAACGAATGTTAAACTTCACACTAAACCTTGACATTGGCTACCTCAGAGATTACCTTCTCCTACTGGGGACAGTCATGAGGTTAGCTGGAGTGACTCTACTAATGTTTCCCAGATTTGGGGATTATTTGAGGTCATGAGGTAAGGGTGGAAAGGAGGGGTTATGGAGGAAGGAGGTGACTATATATTTTGATACAGCTTTCATTTCTGATCTTTGCTCTGATTGGAAACCCTTCCCATAGTCTGCTCTGGAGGGGTTGGAGTTGATCCATTTTGGATTGCTTTGTTTGATGTTCTGCTGTGAGATTAATGAGAAAAACACCTTTTTGGATGCATGATAGTTTTTCATCCTAAGGCTGAATCCAAATGGCCACAGTCTTTCATGAATTCTTTGATTGCAGAAAGAGAGATTTTAGATTTTACTACTCACCTTCCTGGAATTTTTCTCCCACTATGCTCAGAGCTTCTTGGACTCATGTTTGATTGAGTTTTTTTTTTTTTTTTTTTTGATTATTTCTGCAGATTTTCTCAGGCTTTTGTTCTTCTGTAAGGTTTGATGGGAATATTTGCAACTGCCACAGGCATAAATTCCCTGGTATAATTGTGAACCTAGCATTTTGGTAAAGGTTTGAATGATGGCAATCTTGCAGTACAAAGAAAGGTATAAAATAAGTCTTGTGGCAACCTTCTTCCTTAGTCTTAGGTGGCTTACTGGTCTTAATGGTCTCTGGATTCATTTGTTTTCCTTTTTCTAGGCCATTTGTGCATGGATAGCCAAGCAGACCTACAGAGAAAAGTATTGGGTACTGGGTTTTCTCCTCAGAAACCACCTATAAATTGACAGATATTTAAAAAGTGAGTTGAACTGATGACTAATATATTAATTAATCTATTTTAAAAATAGCTGTCAAACTTTATAAGAAATTACTCCAATATAATGCTCATATGTAATTATAATTTAAATGTTTACATGCATCTATACACACGTAACAATTAAAGCCATTTTAAACTTTAAGAAGTCTCATTTGCATGCTCTCTGTGTTTGAAGAACCCTTGAGAATAAAGTTTAAGGCTTACTCACTATGTATTTCTGGGATTGGTCCACTAAACATCCTCTGCTGGAGGTGAGCCAAGTTTTCATAGCTGAGATCATGTTGTGTGAAGGAAGTGGGAATTCAGCTGCAGTTTTAATTTCATGAACACCTCAAGAGAGCTTTCAAATATGTAATAGTTGATTGGACTGGTGTACCCTGTATTTTGGTCTGACCTTTATAGCTCAACTTTCTAATTATTACATACATATGTAACTTGTGTTTAAGAAGGAAGATGTCTGTAGAAACTATTTGATGTGTAGGTGGTCATAAGCTCACTTAAGCCTTTCTTTCCTAAAAGCAGGAAGACACTATTTGCCAAATGTAAACAAAAGTGAGCCTGAGGTTGCTTTTGTAACTAGGAATCCACAATTTCAAATGTTGCAAATTAAGCGTCACACAGCCATAGGGAAAAGAATTTGACAAACATTCTTTATGTTATTTGAAGAAATATTTAATAACTAAGTCTAAATCTGTTATCTATCTTCTGGTTATCTTCCAGCAAGAATCTACAAAACATTTTAAACTTTGAAGTATCCACCATTTTTTTTCCTAATCTGAGCACACAATCTCCTACTAGAAGTTTCAGAAATTTAACACATTGTATACTAATATTTATAGGTTTCATTCTTTACCTTAAGAATACAGTACAGGATTCATCTGTATCCAAAAGGGACAACAATAAAGAGACCCAGTATGTTAGAAATAGAGTAGAAATACTTCAACCCAAAGAAGAAGAGAAAGAAATCTTGTGTTTATTTCAGGAGTGTTGCCATTTTTTTTTTTAACTTGGATCAGATGAAGGGAATTGAGATGTCAAAATCTAATTTATGACTTTCATGAGAAGAGGGAAACTTGTTCAATGACTCCTCACTTCTCAAAGGGAATAGTAAGATAGTAAATGTAACTTGGTACAAAGGTGCTTATAGCTCAAAGAATTTTGTACTTCAATCAAATGGGAACAGTTTTTCTTCCTTATAAGTATTGGCTTCACCAATGGTTGTTCTCAAGATGGGGCCCAAAGAGAGAATTATGGGACCTGAATAAGACCACTAGATCTTCTTCTTAAAATTTGCTCAGTAAATGTCGGGTTTTTCCTAGAGCTTAAGACATTAAGAATAGTGGAACTATTTGAGCTGTGGAAGTTAGGGCAAACCTGAATGTATTTGAGCTTTGCAAAGAGGAAGTCTACTGCAATGTTTTAGTTTCTGCTTGCGTAAGCATCTTTCCCAGTTAGCATGCCTTCTATTGCTTCAAATTATCTCTTCCTATACCAATAGAACACAGGCAAGTTAGCCAGAATGCAGCCAAGTAGGCTATGTCCTATGACATATTAACCCTAAAGAATGAAGGTTCACCAATGAATGAAGCCATGAATATATAAGAAATATTTCTTAATAAAATGGAGGCAAAAAGCTTGACAGTAGGAATCAAGAGACCCAGGTTTGTCACTAACTTCTCGCTTGCTTCTTTGACATGCTTCCCATTATAAGGAAATATCTCAGTGATGAGATGTTTCCGATAACTAGATTAGTGGAAATTTCAGCGGCAGATATCAGAATGCAGGTTATCCAAATGCAAAACATAACCTGTTCCTGTCAATTAGAGAGAAGGTAAGATATTTCCCAAAGCCCTCATGTTTATTTTGAGAGAGACAAATCATAGCTATTTAATCCTGGAGAAGCCACCAACAGCAGATATTTTGAATAGGAGCAAAGTATCAGTCCTAGCAAAAATTAGATGCTGGACCAAGTGTATTTTCATAAGCCTCATGCCTTCTACATTAGCTCTCTCTCCTGCTAGGTAACCTGGCAACTATCTTCACCTGCAACTTATTCTCAGCAAAGAACAAACTAGTCCTCACTTATGTGTTAGCT
>RJWJ010018843.1:0-16474 GCA_004363605.1 Indri indri
GCCCGGGCCCAGAAGCGTCAGGCCGAGGGGCTGGGGCCAGCCGGCGGCCAGGGACCCGGTGGCCCGTGAGCGGTGGCGGGGTCGGGGCTCAGGGTGTGCCCGGGGTGCGCCGGGGCCGAGGGGGCCCGCGGTCAAGGTGTGTGCGGGGCCCAGGTGCGCCCGGGCCGGCGCGGCCCGCTTGGGTCTCACCGCCGGCCGGGCGGCCCCTCCTGGGCTGCTGCCACCTTCTCCCAGCCCCGAACGCAGATGCCCCCACCCCCGGGGGTGCAGTGCATTTCCTTGAAGGAAACTCCCTGCTTCCTTTTCTCCTGAGCTGTTTTCCAGGGCCGCACAGTATCTTATTATCTGCTGGGTGAAAAGTTTCACGTATGTCGCCAGACTTGTTCGCCCGAGCGATGGCCCACGTATAAATAGGTTCACACCCCCTCATTAAATACCGGCGCCTGACAGAAACTTCCCGGGGCTCCCTTCCTGCGCTTCCCACGCGCCTGCGTCTCTTCCAGATGCTGCTATCCTGGGAAGGTGGTTTTAAAAATTAAATAATGGCGCGGGTGTGCATTTGTGCATGTGTTTGTGCCCAGGCGCACCATGGAGGCGTTGCTGTGTTTCTGGTTTCCTGTTCCTTTTTATTTTACAAACTCGGGAGGTGTTCTTTGGCCTGGGGGATGGGCGGGGGTAGGGGACATACCTGTTTATTTGCCAAAATAGGTCAACCGAGACTGAAATGGCTGAAAAATTTTACTTTAGAAATAAAGGAAGCCAGAGGACCCCTTCCACCCCTGTCTGAAACTGGTGACATTTGCATTTGGGGCTGGCATTAGCAAGTTCCTGCCCGCTTGTCCTTGCAGGGACTTCTGCGGTTACTTTCAAATCAAGTTAGCACATGTAATCTACAAGAGATTTCATTTTGAAATGAGAGAACACACAGGGAGACCTCCTCACCCTTGTGTTTGTGATTGACAATGAAAGCGATAATAAAACCTCAAAACACCAAGGCTTCGTGAATGCCAAGTGCTAGAACCAGCCTGGCTGCAAATTGTCAGTTTATCCTTGTGATCCTTGTCATCATCATCATCTGGTTCAGCCTGGGTAGCCCGTCAGAAAAATAAGTGTGGCATTTAACTTAGAGTCATTAATACGTAATTGTGCCAGAAACTTGCAGAAGCACAGGGAGAAAACCTTAATGGACAGAGAGAATCTGGGTGTTGTTGAAAACTTTGTTCATTCCCTGATTTTTAGATTTTTCCTGTGCTTTTGAGGAGATATATAGGTAAAAAGGTCTGATTGCTACATAGAGGAGATAGAATTTAAGGGGCCAAGTTCATTGATGTTAATCTTAAATGATAAGAAGTCAAGGGCAGCCTTCCTGTCTGTCAAAGAGAGAGCATCTTTGATCTAGGACCACACATTTTGGTGGTTGGTTTGGTACACAAGAAGGTGGATTGTTTTGTTTTGCTTTTTGGGTTTTTTCTCAGGGTCTGAGAGGGGTGCTTTGTAATGGGTGATGAATAACTGTGTAATGGGTGAATCTCATAGGACTAACCCGTTCCAGGGCCCCTTTTTCTGGAAAGATGGAGTTTGGGTTCAGTTGTCTTCACAAGTGACTTACCGAGGGATATAAGAATGAGCTTTTGTGTGTGGTTAATATTTAATTAGATCATTCCCAGAAATATCCTGTGAGCTGCCAGCCAGGCCCTGTGGTAGAAGGGACCTGGAGAGCTGAGGTTGCTGTTCGCGAGTCTTGGGACAGAAAATAGCACATCCAATCCAGGGACCCAGCTTCCCTTTGGAGTCCACTGCCTGTCCCGACATGGACTACGGCCAGGTGCACCAGCCTCTTTCCTCTCCCAGGCTCCTGGGTCGGGAGGAAGAGAAAGGCTTCCCCGGGAGCTTTCTAGATAGGACATACCTTTGCAAAGGTCTCTGGGGTTAGCGATCAGGAGTGCTAAGGGAGGACAGCCACATTCTCCTCTAGTGGCTGGTGCACGGTGAGTGTGTGCACGATGGCTGTCCGGAAAGTACCCAGCCATGGACCTGTTCTTGGTATATTAACAGTGGCTGGATGCTTTCCGGACAGCCCTGGTGTAATTCCAGGGTAGAGTCCAGGAAACTAGTATATTATTCTTTTCTTCCCCAAGACTTAAGTCCCTTTGGTGATTAAAAAAAAAACCCTTTTCAAACTGGAAGTGACAAAATGTTACCTACCAGCTCAGTTGTTGCCGTTGTATTCTGAATACAGAAAACTACAGAATATAGTGTGGTGTGTTCTGAACCTGAAAATTGCCTGCGCCTTTAAAAAGACAGTGTGATATCATGGGATGCACCTGTAGGCAGGTGGACCTGAGTTCTAGCCTGTGCCCCTGGGTGAGCTGCGTAACTCCTAAATCTGTTTCCTTGTCTGTAAAACTAGGGGTAATTCCATCCACCTGATAGGGCTGTTCCGAGCTGTGCTGCCTGGTAGGCTGCGGAATGGTCCTGCCAAGGTGTCCCCGCTGTAGTTCCTGGAACTGTGAACGTGATCTTACTTGGTAAGGGGCATGTAGGTTGCTCATGCTCCGGCCTTGAGCTGGGCCGATTATCCTGGGTCAGCAGGTGGGCCCTGTGTAATCACGAGGGTCTTTAAATGGGGATGCGGGAGGCCGGAGAGATCAGAGTGATGGAATGTGGGAAAGTCTCCACTGACCACTGCTGGCTGTAAAGATGCAGGAAGGAGCCACTAGCTGAGGAGTGTGGGTGTCCCCTGTCACCTGGAACAGGAGGAGGAACGGATTCTCCCCTACAGCCTCCAGAAGGAAATTCAGCCTTTCTGACACCTTGCTTTTCGCTCCATAAGACCCATTTTAGACTTCTGACCTCCTGAACTGTGAGGGATGAGTGTGTGTTGTTTGAAGCCACTGAGTTTATGTCGATCTGTTACGGCAGCCACAGGGAACGAATTCATATGGTATGTAAAGCATGTAGCATGGTGCTGGCACACAGTAGGGGCTCAGCGAATAGTTGGCCAGCTGTCTTTCTCCCTTCCCGCCCCCGCTAAAAAGTTTTAAAATCTGAGAAGGCTCTCAGAATTTGCCCGGGAGAAGGAGGCCGCCTTTGAAGCAGATCGTGGATGAGGGCTCAGCGGGTTGGAGTTTTGGAAATGCCAGTTGCCCGGCCTGCCTTTTCCCTTTCTGTGAGCCCCTGTGCTCCTCTGGGCCTCAGTTTCCCCTGCAGGATATGGCGATAGAACCCAGAAGCTTCCTGTCAGGTTAGGATGAGAGAAACCGTTTATGCTACAGCACGAGTTGACTGAGCCCTGCCTGGTGGGTGGGTGTCACCTGCAGACAGAAAACTGCCCGGGTGCAAGGCCCCCGTCGGGGGGACTGTGGAGGGGTCAGGATGCGGAGCAGTTCGCAGGTCCGACTTTCCAGGTCTGTGACCTGTCCCCTCAGCAGTCCCTGTGGCACCAAAATCCTGTAAAGATTAACACTTATTGACAACTCGGGCCCTCTCAGCCCAGCTGCGTGACAGAACAGCGCTGCCGGCAGGAACAGGGGATGGGGCACGTGTGGACGTTAGAGCGTCTGGCAGCCACTAGAAAAGTCAACAGAAACAGGTGAAGTCAGTTATAATCGCATATTGTGCTTAACCCGGTATATCCAAAATACAACCCTTTCGACATGTAATCACTGTAAAAATTATGATGGGGATATTTTACATTCTTTTTCTCCTTAATCTTGGAAATCTGGTGTGTATGAGACACTCCCAGCTCGGCTCAGTTTAGACTCACCCCGTGTCTGAGTGATCAGTGGCTGCCGTGCTGGGTGGCGCAGGTGTGAGAATCACCTGGGGACGTCTAGGTGTCGGAGATTCGGAGTGGTTGGGTCTGGATTAGAGACTCAGGCATTGGTGTATTTTTTTTTTTGAGACAGAGTCTCACTGTGTTGCCCGGGCTAGAGTGCCGTGGCGTCAGCCTAGCTCACAGCAACCTCAAACTCCTGGGCTCAAGCAATCCTCCTGCCTCGGCCTCCCGAGTAGCTGGGACTATAGGCATGTGCCTCCACGCCCAGCTAATTTTTTCTATATATTTTTAGTCCGATTAATTTCTTTCTATTTTTAGTAGAGACAGGGTCTCGCTCTTGCTCAGGCTGGTCTCGAACTCCTGAGCTCAAACAATCCACCCACCTTGGCCTCCCAGAGTGCTAGGATTACAGGCATGAGCCACCACGCCCGGCCTGGTGTATTTTTTTAAAGTTCCCCAGACAGGATACAGAGAGGTGTTTGGGAACTTACCTGAGTTTCTGGTTTGAGAGTGGTTCCCAAATACTCGGGATGCTTTCAGACGCTGTGTTTTGCACAGGCGGGTCCCTCTGCCCTGATCTGCCGTCACCTCCCTGGCAGAGCTGTCTCTGAAGGGCCAGGCAGACGTGAGCGCCCGCTCTGCCTCTGCGGTGCGTCTCGTGAAGACTGCGTCATACCAGGTCACCAACCCCTTTCTGGGCCTCCCGTTAATGTTCACAGTAATGAAAAGTGCCTGGCCCCAGAGTTTGGGAAGAAACTGACACCGTGCGGCAGACAGCCAGCACACCCAGCGCCGGCTCACCCCTGTCCTGAGGGCAGGAGTGGGTCTGGCTCCTCCCCTGTGTCCGCGTGTGCAGGCGTGGCACCTGGCGCCTGGCACACTAGAGGGACAGAGGCACACCAGGGCTCCTTGCTCAAAGGAGAGAAAGAACCAGCTCCTACCCACTGCCGCAGCCCAGCCTGGCCATGTGTAGCAGGTGTCGAGCTGTGCCTTCCTGGGCACGTGCGCGCAGCGGGGCCCTCTGCTTGGTTCGGCCACGCTGGCCCTCGCAGTGAGGCCCTCGGCCACTGACCTGACTCCCGGACTGCCAGGCCCCCTGGAGCCTGCCTGTGCGTCACCGCCCCGGCAGAGCCAGCCGTTCCAGAGGGGCTGCTTGTCCAGGTAGTGGTGGGACAGTGGTCCCGACATGCAACAGCCCCCACAACACACTCAGGAGGGCTGTTTACTGTATATGTGTTGGCTGCAGCTTTGGGGGGTGCTCCGGGAGGGCACAAATCATCTGTATCCCCTCCAAGGGGGCGAGACACGCGAGCTGTGGCATGTGTGGCAGTGAAGAGCAAGGCTCTGGGTTCGGCCCCGGCCGTCACGTCACTGCTCTGTGCCTCCGTTTCCTCATCTGCAAGGCGGGGGCAGTGGCGGCACCGCCTCTCGGAGACGCCGTGGGGGTCTGCGGAGTTCACGGGGCCTGGCGTGTCCTGAGTGCAGAAGAGCAGATGGGCTTCTGCCCTGTGCCCGTCCGTGGGCCACCTGGGAGTGAGGCCCTCGGGAGCTGGGCTGTCGGGGCGAGCAGCAGATCTGTGTGGGGACAGGGGGGACTCAGGAAGGTGGGGGACAGCCCTGCAAGAATGAGCTCTGAGGTTCCCACGTCCCAAATGCTCCCCAGGGCAGGAGCCCTGCCTCTGTGACATTGTCCCCTGGGAGGGTACTTGGTGGGGTTGCACAGCCCCGGGGACATGTGGGGTGAAGCCAGCGTGGGACCTCCCGGCAGAACTGCCTGCCTTTCTGAGTGGGGAGGAACCGCGCAGACGAGGCCCCTTCCCCGACCTGGCCCCGAGGCCAGTGTTCCAGATGATGCGGGCGTGAAGGAAACTCATTAGCCACTGGATCGTGGCAGCTGGAGGCCTCTGGAGTCAGGTCTGGACCTGGGACAGGGAAACCCAGCGGCTAACCTGAGACAGCCAGGAGGAGAAGGCACCGTTGCCAGCAGCTACGCTGTCGGTGACACCTGCGCTCCTTTGCGCTTGGTAACTTCAGGTTTCAGGCCGACTCTGGCAGCTGCCTCCTGCTGAGCCCCACTGTGCTTCCAGCCCTGGGGGCGTTATTCACACCGTTCCCTGTGTCCCCGACACACTGTGGTAGCCCAGCAGGGCCCAAGGCAGTGGGCAGATGGAGGGTGGGCTTGTGTTTGGAGCAGGCTCACGGGAGGACGTGGTCTTGCTTCCCGTTTGGACCTCACCGGCCATGTACCCTGAGATCCCGGCGGGCTGTGTACCTGGCCTGGGCCACTCGGTAAGGGTGGCTGAGATAATGGATGCCTGGGGGCTGGCGGGTCTCCTTTCCTCTTGGTGAGGCCTGAAAGGCCCCGGCATCTGCTCTAGGGAATGACGGAGCCCACGGACAAAAGTGTGGTCCGGGCGGGATTGTTTTTTCTCTCACTAAGATAAACACAGTCCCCAAATTGCAATAAGTTCGTCTGCCTGAGAGTGACTCAGCCCCCTGGCTTGTGAGGCAGACAGGTTTGCGGAGTGATGTCACCGGGGTGCAGGGAACGAGACTGCATGGGCCGCCGGCCTGTCCCTTCCAGAGCCGGCACCGCGGAGGCGTGACACGGCCAGTCCTACTCCCGTGTGTCACCCACGAAGCCTGGGGCAGGGGTGGCAGCAGCTGCAACCTTGTGACCAGCATCTCGGGGAAGGAGTCACCGCCGGGCTCTCGCAACGTCCTCCAGAAGTTTCCCAAATGGTGGAATGATGCAGAAGCCAGGACCAGGCAGGATGGGTGCGAGTGACGAGGACGCCTGTTGAATCGCTCCCCTGGCTTCCTGTCGGCCTGGAGCAGGGCCCCCACCGCGGTGCGTGTGGCCACGTCCGGGCCCCACAGCCACAGAAACCCTGTGTTCCCTCTCAGCAGTGGCCTCTGGGGGGCACAGGCGTTTGAATAGGAGCTCTGTCCTTCAGACAACTCTTTGGAAACGCTAAAGCAAAATAACCTGCGCTCTGCCAGCTCCCTGTGCCCTGGTGCTCCGAGAACGTTCTCGGCCCTGCCAAGTGCCGCTGTTAGGCCTCGCAACAACAGCACAAGGAGCCTTCGGTCTGATTCAAGGTTGATTTTAAAAATAGAAATTGTTTTGTAGTTACTTTCACTGTTGAACTCTAGTGGTTAAATTATTAGCTAGGCAAAGAGACACTTAGCGTCCTGAAGCTGTCGGTGCTCACGTGAGAGCTCTAGTCCGCCGAGTGTGCGCCCTCCCCCGCCGGGGCCCTGGAGATGCGGCGGGAGGAGGATGTGCTTATGGGGGGGCACGGGGGGGGACAGAGTGTAAATTGTCAACAAACAAAACTCCAGCACCTCCTGGCTCCGCCGTGCCTGTTGGTGCAGGGCCCCAAGGCTGGCCCGGGCCTGCCAGCTCTGTCGCCCGGCCTCACTCACAGTGTCTGTTTCCATCTGGAGTCAGGCCTGGGCCGGGGACCCCTCGGGAGTGTTACCTGCCTCACCCCGGCCTCCCCATCCTGAAACAGCCCTCACTGAGGTGTTTGTCGTGGCGTCCCCTGTGAGTCCTGGTCCAGGGACAAGTGCCGTTGGCAGCTCTGGGCCTCTCCAGAGTCAGGGGGCCCCGTCTGGCCCAGTCCTGGGATTGTCTGAGCCTTGACTCTGGGCCCGCTGCGGCACCAGTCTGGGTTTCTGTTAGACAAGCAAGGAGAGGGTTGATTGTTCCTGGAGGCAGGGCCAGGTGTATCCTGAGGACTGGGCTCCCCTGGGCTGGGGTCCCTGTAGGAGGCCGCCTCGCAGGCCCCGCCTGAGTCAGACGCCCTTGCCCCTGAGGGATGGGGCTCGGGCTGCAGCGGCCATTCGGCCCCTGCCCTAGGCCTGTGTTCCCAGGGTCTGAACAAATTCCCGGGTGGGATCTGCCTCCGATTTGGAGGCAGGCCAGGTCCTCCGTGAGCGCCAGCGGGCCCTTGGGAAGCGGGTTCCTGTGGTGGGACAAGAAGGATGTCGCACTGACGCACTTCTCCCCCAACCCCAAAAACCATGGCCGCCCGGAGGCCACCTGGGGGCCCGAGGTCAGTCTCCAGAGTCGGGCGGCCTGAGTGTGTGTCCTATGCAGACTCGCAGGAGCCGCGGGCCTCGGGCAGCTGCTGGGCCGTGAGGTTTCCCGGCGCACCGAGAGCCAGGGTCGCAGGAGGATCGCGTGCTCAGGACAGCGCCCAGCGCGGAGCAAGCACGCAGCTGAGGTCTTCATTTTGCGTGACCTGGGGCGAGTGAGAGGCCTCTCCAAGCCTCCATGGCCTCATTTGCCTGCTCCGGGGTTGCTCGCGAGGACTAAAGGAGACACAGGGCGTGGCAAGAGGTTCAGCTAGTGAAGATGACTTCAGTGTTGGGCGTTGGACTTGTTTGCTTGCCTGGTGGCAGATGATGTGTTCTGTGAGCCTGGCAGTGCTGGCAGTGCCCAGAGCACGCGGAGCCTCTCCCATCCCCCGTCCCTCTGTGGGCACCGAGCTTCGTCCCCCACCCGCTGCCCTTCTGAAGACCAAGCCCCCTCCTGTTGCCGGCACCGGGCGGGGTAAGGTGCTGCCTGGGAGAGAGTGCGCAGGTGGCCCCTGGGCGTGGCTGTGGACTCGGTGGATTTGTCCAGACTGGAGGAGTGCAGTGGTCTCTGCAGACGCTCCAGCTCCTCCCCCGGGTCCCCGGAGTGTGTCCTGGCCACCATGGAACCCCCCAGCCCCCATCCTGCCTCCTGCAGAGGCGCCCTTCCCTGCCCTGTTCAGAAGTGAGGAAACCGCTTCCCCTCTCCTGCTCTTGCGCAAGTACTGTCACTGGGTCCTCAGGTGTCCTGCCCCGTCCCCCACCTCTCAGGGCTGTGTGAAAACTGCTCTTCCAGGCTCTGAGGCCCCCTCTCCCTGGGAGTCAGATGGGAGTCTGGGGTGCTGAGAAGCAGACAGACCCCGAGGCGGGCACATCTGTCCTAACAACCCTCCCTTCTCCAGCACTGGGTTTTCCACACCGACCTCCAGGTCCGTGATGGGTCCCTTCCACTCAGAGGCTGTGCATCTCTGACGGTTTCCCCGCGTGGCGGGCCATCCACCTGCCAGCCTCGAGGGGTTAAATTTGCCGGTGTCGGAGCTGCTGGGGCTGCCAGCCAGAGAGCCCCCAGCCACGGCCTGGGCCTCCCTCCAGCTCCCCCTACACCATCGAGACCACCTCGTCTGCCCCGTGGGGCTGGTGTGAGGGTGACGTGCTGAGGACCTGGGGACCCCGAACAGTGAGACCTGCCTTGGGGCTGTAAACCCCGCAGCGGTGTCAAAAGTGCCCCGTGAGCTCCAGCGCCAGGTCCAGCCCCATGTCCCGGGAGCCGCTTCCTCCAGGGAGGTCCGACGGGGCAGGCTGGAGAGGCCTCTCCTGGGACGGGCTTGGCTGCTGCCACCCGGGAGGAGTGACGCAGCCCTAGGGTGTCCACAGACGCCCACTGTGCGAGCACTGAGCCTCCTTGTGCGGTGCCCGAGACCGGTGCACACATCTGCCCACCCTGCACACAACGGGGCTGTGTTCCCGGGAGCCAGCCGGCGCCCCGCCCGGAGGGCCCGTCCCTTGCTGCCAGCACGGGCATCGCCAAGGCCCCGTGCGCAGTGGACTGTGCCTCGTGCCCGAGTGGGGCCCACACGCTGTGCCCGGGGGCCGTCCCTCCCTGCTGTGAAAATTGTGTACCGGGACCTTTGAGGGGCTGGGGTTCCAGCAGCGCCCCCGGGCAGAACTAAACACGGGCCAAACACGGTGACAAATGAGGAAGCACCGTCAGAAGGTGACAGGCTGGAGAGAACCATAAATCCTGGGAGGTGCAGGTTTAAACAGGCAGCCGCGGGGGGCCGGGCAGGGGGGTGCTAGGGGATGCCTGGGCCCACGGAAGCCTGTGGTGGTGACGTCACCTTGGCCTCACGTGGTCTTTCCTGTTGTAGGGAGGAAGGGAGCCCCTGTCTCGGCCCCTCCCTGGGGTCTCCTGGAGTCGGGACAGAGCCCCCATCTCTGTCTGCAGCCTGGGTAGCTCCAGCTCCACCCTCCTGCCAGGAATCTTGCGGGCCAGGTGGCAGCTCGGGTGTCAGGGCAGCCAGGGATGGGGTTACAGCCCTCGGAGACAGGACACACCTGGCGAGCGAGCTGGCGGCGGGGGCCGAGCTGGGGGAGGGCTCAGCTCCCATCCCTGCCCCGTGAGCCCCTCCCCACGCAGGAGCCGGGAGCCATACAGAGTCGCTGAGGACACAGGCGTGGGGTCTGGCAGGCCTGGCCTTGAACCCTGGCTTTGCCCGTTAGCAAATCTTGTGCAGACAAGATCCCCAGCCCTCTGTGCCTCAGTTTCCTCACCAAGAAAGTGGGATCATAACCACTTCCTCGGGCTGTCACAGGAAGCATGGTGGTGAGCGTTCAGTTGGTGCAGCGGCCGATCCTCACTGTCCTTGTCCTTTTACCATGGCCACACGGCAGTGGGCTGCGACACTCACACGGCAGCTCCTCTGGCATCTCGCAGTTTGTTCACGGAAGGGAGGGGGGAGCCGAGGCCTGGGGGACATGTGGCAGCGACAGGGTCAGAGGGCCAGGCAGCCCCCAGCATCGGGCCTGCCAAGGCTTTGAGGACGAGAGGCCTGGGATCCTCCCGACTGCTGGGGGCTCAGCGTGGCTGCCAGGGGACTGCAGGGGGCCATGTGCGAAGGGGCCGCCCGGCCCCCAGCTCCAGTCTGAGGCCTGACCAGGAAGGGCCGGGCTGCCCGGCTGCCCGTTCTCGCAGAGGAGATTTCATGATAGGCTGTAAACGGTGCAGTTGTCTCTGTGCCAGCAGGGGCGGTCACTACTGTCCAGGTGCCAGAGGGGGAGAGCGTGGTGGCCTCTGAGGGAGAGAAAGGAGAGCACCGCGCGGGCCCCAGCCCCTGCCCCCTGCCCTGCCAGGCGCGGGCTGGCCTGGAGCCGCCTGCCTCGTCTCAGTGTCTGTGTCTGTCCAGGGCCCTGTCCCCCCACCGCGGCTCACCCTCGTTTCCTGGGAGTGCCGTGTGGATCCCGTCGGCCGCGACACTGCCCAGGCCGCGCCTCCGGGAGAGTGGGGAGGACACGCATCCTTCGTGGAGCGCGAGTGAGGGCTGGAGGGCTCGGGTCTGGGCGGCTTCCAGCGGGAGACAGGCAGAGGAGGCCATGTTGGCCACGCCTGGGACCAGGGGACCTCATATCCCAGACAGAGTGGTCCCCTGGGGCCACAGCCCAGCTTCTGTCCATATTTCCTAGACCCCGAGGTGCCCCGGTGGCTTTGGGCGGGGTTGGTGGCTGTGGTTCTAGCTGCACAGGGTCCGTAAAGGGAGGTTCTTCAGGGGCTTGGTCTGCTTAGGTGGGGGGATTCCTCCCGGCCCTCCATCGCCACACCCGCCTTAGCCGCGGCAGAATCCTGTTCTGTGTTGCCCTTTTCCCCTTCGGGGTGGTCTCTCCCTGGGAAGGCCCAGGGGGTCCTGAACGCTGCCTCCTTCCCCACACAGGCCATCAGCATCAGCAAAGCCATCAACAGCCAGGAGGCCCCCGTGAAGGAGAAGCACGCACGGCGTATCCTTCCACCTGCTCCCCGCCCCGGGAGGTGGCAGCCCGCGGCCGGGCCAGTGGTGGGCGTCGGGTGGGGGTGCGGTAGGGTCAGGGAGCAGCGCTTCTCGGCAGGAGCCCTGGGGCCCCTGCACCAGGGTCTAGAGGTCCTGGCCTGATCCGAGTGGGGCGTCCTCTCTGTGGCCTGTGCCCCGCCAGGCCCCCCAGGTGGCTCCCCCCTTTCGAGGCTCTGAGTGTCACCACGGGAATGCCACGTCAGCCCAGTTAGAGTCCTGGGACGCGACCTTGCCCTGTGTCTCGCCCTGACACCCGTGCCCTTTGGCCACACATAGGGGCCCTCAGCTGCCCCACGCTTGCGTCTCTGCCTCCCGCACTTGGCCTTGACCCCCGCAGGCATCATTCTGGGCACGCACCACGAGAAGGGGGCCTTCACCTTCTGGTCCTATGCCATCGGGCTGCCGCTGCCCAGCAGCGCCATCCTCAGCTGGAAGTTCTGCCACGTCCTGCACAAGGTCCTCCGAGATGGGCACCCCAATGTGAGTAGCACAGAGGGCAGGGGGCCCGGGAAGGTGGAGCAGCGTCCGGTCCATGTGCGCAGCCCTGTCCCTGTGTCTGCCGTCGTGGCGCTGGGCCGGCCCTGCCCTCTGCCTCAACCCTTCCACCTCTGTGGGGAGTGAGGGCCTCAGGCCCCCTCCCGCGAGGTCCTGGATCCTTCATCCCTGCCCCCCACGCCACAGGTGCTGCACGACTGCCAGCGGTACCGGAGCAACATCCGGGAGGTCGGAGACCTGTGGGTAGGTGCCGCGGCGAAGGTGCCACCTCCTGGGGGTCTGGTCGAGGCTGCTCGGTGTTTGGGGCCTCGTGAGCTTTTGGGGCTGGGTGATGGCAGCTCCCTGTGGGTGGCCGGTTTTCCTCCTCTCTCTGTCTGAGCGGAAGCCAGGGTGGAGTATTTGGGGCAGCCGTGGGCGACACGGTGGCAGTGCTGGGTGCTGCGGCCTTGCTGTGTGGAATGCACGGGACTCTCCACACACGCAGCTCTCGGGGCCTCCAGCTGTAGAAATCACCCAGGCCCTTTAGTCCCTCCGAGCTGGGAAATGCAGTGACGCTAGAGCCCGAGCTGGCGTCACAGCGGTGGTCAGAGAGCCCTGGCAGGAGCACAGCTCGCGGTTCCCCCAGACTGGCTGCTTTCAAATCAAGTCTGGGAATCTTGTGTTTTCAGCACACTTGCCGGACGGTTCTAAGACACAGTAGAGCCCAGGGCACCCGTGGCTGGATCCGCCGCGCGACCCTCTGGAGTTAGAGGCGCCCTGGGTGGGACAGACGGGGCCAGGGTGCTTGTCTGCTGGGCACAGGAGCAGGGCGGTCCGGGACAAGGACCCACAGGGAGGCTGACCCGTGTTCTCTGAGCAAGGCAACCATGCCATGGTGCCCTCTGCAGACAAGGCCCTGCCGGCGTGGCCAGGGGGACGCGGTGTTGGAGGACGAGGGGGAGGACGTGGGCGGGCCGGGCACCGGCACTTCAATAAAGTGTCCCTGCTTGGAACTGGCCCGGCGCCCTGCACAGAGAGCTCTCTTCCCACAAGAGTTTCCTTGGCAAGAACGACAGGGAGAAAGATTAAGGGGAAAAGCTAGAGACAAAGAGGGCGGTCGGTGGAGGCTGGAGGGGACGCTGTGGGACGAGGAGGTGACTGGGGCTGGGGGAGGGCGGCTCTCGGCGTGTTCACGGGAGGGGACCTGCCCTGGCTGTCCTCCCCCAGGGGCATCTGCACGACCGGTACGGACAGCTGGTGAACGTCTACACCAAACTGCTGCTCACCAAGATCTCCTTCCACCTCAAGGTGCTTTCCTCGGGCGGCTGTGGGGCTGAGGGACCCCTGGGCTTTTCCCTCTGTGACGTCTGGGGACATTGAGAGTGGAACCTGCCCTGTCCGTGGGTCTGTCCGCTCACCTTCCTGGCCTAACCGTGGCCAATGGGAAGACGAGGCTGGGCCACGAGGAAGCTCCTGGAACTCCTGGGTGTTCCCGTGGATGCGGGGCCGGCCTCCCCCTGCCCCGGCCGGGCACACCCCTCCTCCCGGCTCCCCCGTCGCCTGCACGGGCCACAGTCCGCGGGAGCAGGGGATGGGGTCCCGCGTGAGGCCACCGCACAGCTGCTCAGTGGGGTTCTCTCCACAGCACCCCCAGTTCCCCGCGGGCCTGGAGGTGACAGATGAGGTGTTGGAGAAAGCTGCCGGCACTGACGTCAACAACATGTGAGTGGCTCTGCACGGCAAGTGGCCTGGTGTCCACCCTCTTCCCTCAGTTTCCCTGTTGGGTCCCACCCTATTTCACGCCTGGGCAGCGGGTGCCCAGGGAGTCCGTGACCTTTTCGGGGCAGAGCTCATGCTCCCGGGGAAGAGGCTGACGGTAAAGGGATGGGGTCGTTTGCCCAAAGACCCGTCCTTTGCAGAGGCAGGTTGACCAGAGCTGGTGTCGACAGCTGTGTCCCTGTCCCCTCCCAGGGGTCCTGGCTCAGGCCAGTGGGCCCACCCCCCTTCCACCCCTCCCTCCACCCCTCCCAGCCCTCTCACCCCTCCCCCTCTCCCCCCCTTGCGCAGCTTCCAGCTCACCGTGGAGATGTTTGACTACATGGACTGTGAGCTGAAGCTTTCCGAATCAGGTGAGCTGTACAAAGAGGAGGTACTGGGCTCTGGGGGTACCACTTTGTGCCCAGAGTTGGGACAAGGAGGAAGACACTAGTGACCAGACCGACTTAACGTCCTCAAAGGCACCTGCCCCTCCAGGGACAGCCGATGGGGCCTCCTGGTGCCTCCAAAGCACAGCAGAGGCCTCCCCGCCCCCAGGTCGCCAGGCCTCAGCAGCCACGTGCAGGGCGGAGGCTCGGCTGCCCCTCCTGCCCAGTGAGCACCACTCTGGTGGCCCCAAGACAGGGAGGACGTGGGATGTGGACATGGGGTGTGAGCCGCCTCTTCGAGTTGTTTTGGTCCTCGTACCATTTTCTGTTCTAAAAAGCCTCTGGGTCACGTCAGACTTCCTCTCCTTGGAGCCCGGCAGCTGGACAGGAAATCTCAGAGGGCCCCCGCCGGCTGGAGGGGTGATTGTTCTAGGTGGCAGCTTCAAAACAACTTGCGGGTGACTCAGAGCTCTCCATCGGAGGGCAAGTAGCAAATGCTTTTTTAAGGAGTTAGCAGTGTTCGGGGAAGGCTCCCGAGTCCCCAGGCCTGGCCTCTGTGGCTGGGTGAGCCTGACGCGCAGTCGGTTCCGATGGATGAGAGGCCGGCTGGGAGCTGGGCCCTCTGCCTGGGGAAGGCCCACCCGGGACCCGGCACGGGAGCAGAGGGCACGTGACCGGGGTTGTGGCCCCAGGTGCCAGGCTCTGTGTCCTAGCAGAGACGCGCTAAGCCTGAGCCCCTCACAGCACAGAGGCTACCAGGTGGGAGCCAGGTCCCCGAGTCCCTGCCCTGTGCTGCCCTTGGCATGGGAGGAGGCCAGTGTGGGCAGGCGGCCGTCCCACGGGGGAGCGGAGAAGACCCGCAGGTGTGCTCCCGCCCAGCAACACTGGCGTTTCCGTGAAACACTAGGAAGGGCACACCGGCATGCCCGGGCACCAGCACGTCTGGAGAACCCCGGCTCTGCACGGGTGGCAGGTGCAGGGGTCCCTGCCTCAAGGTCTGTAGCAACAGAAAACAGAAATGTCCTAAACGCTCCTTGGTGGAGAACTGGCTGCATCTCGCTGCCAGCGTGTAGCAGGGACCGGAGGGCGACTGTTAAGAGAGATGCATCTGAGTCTGCTATAGCTGAGAAAGATCTAGAAACATTCTGCTGTGTGAAATAAAGCAGATCGCAGAACAGTATGTATATACGTGTCTAAAACCCAAAGCAGGACTTTACATGGGCTTTAATTTTGCACGAGGAAAACATACTTAGTATGACACTAGTAATTAGAAATTTATTTAAAGAGCCAGGGCAGCCTGGGAAACATAGCAAGACCCCATCGGTATAGAAAAAAATTAAAAATAAGTAGCAAGGCATGGTGGTGCCTGCCTGTAGTCCCAGCTACTCAGGCTGATGCTGGAGCCCAGGAGCTCGAGGCTGCAGTGAGCTGTGACTATACCTCTAGGCCACAGAGCGAGACCCTGTCTAAAAAGAAAAAAAAAAAGGTGAGAGACGGTGCTTTGCCTCGCCCCTTCCCTTCCTGGTGCACTCCTGTTACTGCAGAGGTTTGCAAACGGTCCCTCCCCAGGCAAGGCAGGAGCAGGACCCGAGCTGGGGCTGTCCCGTGTGGGGCCGCCCTGGCCGCTCTCCCTCTGGCCTGCTGCCTGCTCTGTTTTTCCTCTCTCTGTCCCAGAGAAGCTGCCAGCCAAGGCAGAGGCAGCCTCGCGTTTGTCCTTTGTCCCTCCTCCTCGGTAGTTCTGACACAAGGCCCGATTGTCAGGGGCAGGGGAGACTGGCCCTGGGTGCAAGTGAGGCTTCTGGGTCACTTGGGGTTTGCAGAGCCATCCTGACCTCACTGCTGTGTGACTTTGGAGAAGCCCGGTCTGTTCCTGTATCTATGAAATGCAGCACTTGGGCTGCTCAGGCCTCAGCCTGCTTCCCCCTGTGTGACTCGGAGCAGGTTTGAGGCTCAGGGCACGGGCTGTCCACAGCCCTGTCACTTGGGCACCTCGTCCCGGCCCACCCCAGCGGTGGCCTCTGGAAACCCTTGCCCAGCTGAGCTGGAGCTCGTCTGCCCTCACCTTGCTCTCACCCTTGACCTGGTTCGTGGGAGCATCTGGTCACAGCGTGGGGCAGCCACCAGCTCATGGGGCCCTGTCCTGGAGGCCGGGAGCCCGCTGGTGTCCAAGAACTGCCAGCCCCCCCGTCTTTCCAGCCGGACGGGCTTTCGCGGCTGCCCAAGCTGTCGCCTCATCTTCGAGCTGCCCTGGCAGGGTGGCCGTGTGCGTGGCACTAGCCCTGGCATGGGGTAGGCTGCCCGGGCCTGTGTCTCCGGCTCCCACAGGCTCGTGCCCTCTCTGTCCTGTCCCTCTTCTGCTCAGTTTTCCGGCAGCTCAACACAGCCATCGCCGTGTCCCAGATGTCCTCGGGCCAGTGCCGCCTGGCCCCGCTCATCCAGGTCATCCAGGACTGCAG
>RJWJ010018843.1:16574-31161 GCA_004363605.1 Indri indri
ACCTCAAACTCCTGGGCTCAAGCAATCCTACTGTCTCAGCCTCCCGAATAGCTGGGACTACAGGCATGCGCCACCATGCCCGGCTAATTTTTTCTATATATTCTTAGCTGTCCAATTAATTTCTTTCTATTTTTAGTAGAGGTGGGGTCTCGCTCTTGCTCAGGCTGGTCTCGAACTCCTGAGCTCAGAACGATCCGCCTGCCTCGGCCTCCCAGAGTGCTAGGATTACAGGCGTGAGCCACCGCGCCCGGCCAATACTTAATGATTTAAAAATAGCAGCATAATCTCATTACCCATTAACATACATTTTATGAAAAACGACTGTTTTCCAAAACAGAAAAGATGTAGTGAGAAGAGTGGCGTAGACTCTCTGTGGACACCTGATCCCGAGTGTCTCCCACCCGAGTTTTGCGGGGTCTCGTCCTGCGACCACCCTTTGAGAACCACTGGCCTAGGGTGTGTGAGCCGTTTCAGTGTCAGCCCAGGGCAGACGTGTGTGCCGCCCACGGCAGGGGAAGGTCAGGCCTGACGTGGCCGCAGCGCTGTCCTGTCCACTCATGGCTCAGAAAATAGAGAGCCGAACCCTCCCCCAGGGATCTCATCCCCCTTGTGGGTGTGGGGCAGGACCCCAGGTCCCCAGGGATCTCGAACCCGACGGCTTCTAGCGTGTGGAGGAACAGGGGAGGGGAGGGGAGCCGTGAAGCCCTGTGCAGAGAGGCCCATTAAACTCGTGCGCCCCTGCCCCAGGTCTCCCGGCAGACACCCTGCAAGGCCACAGGGACCGGTTCCACGAGCAGTTTCACAGGTACCAGCCCCGGGGGAGGGCAGGGCTGAGGCATGGCTGGGAAGAGGCTCTGTGGCTCCTCCGTGACATCCCCTCTTTCCTCCCCTGCCCATAGCCTCAGAAACTTCTTCCGACGAGCCTCTGACATGCTCTACTTTAAGCGGCTCATCCAGATCCCCCGGCTGCCCGAGGTACCTGCGCCCTCCCCGGGGCTGCCCCTGCCCTCGGGGTCCTGGCTGGGCCCTGCATGGGCTTCCTTGGGGACGACTAAGTGGCTCCCACCTGCTGTCCCTGCAGGGACCCCCCAACTTCCTACGGGCCTCCGCCCTGGCCGAGCACATCAAGCCTGTGGTGGTGATCCCAGAGGAGACCCCGGAGGATGAGGAGCCGGAGAACCTCATCGAGATCAGCACTGGGCCCCCGGCCGGGGAGCCAGCGGTGAGCGCCCCCGGCCTGCCTCCCCACATCCCCGAGAAGGGCCTCCAGCTGTAGCACGAGGCCAAGGGGTGTCGGGGTGACTAAGCCTCCCTTTGCCCCCTGCCTGGAGGGCACAGGTGAGTGGGGTGAGGGTCACCGTGCTTTGCTATGGCAGGTGGTGGCTGACCTCTTTGATCAGACGTTTGGACCCCCCAATGGCTCCTTGAAGGACGACAGGTGAGAGCCCGGGGAGCTGCCTGGGCTGGGGGCTGGAGATGGCCTTCCCTGGGATGCGCTCGGGACGCTTCTGTCTAGAAAGGCCACGGGCGGGGAACGTGAGCTCCTGAGGTGCCCCAATCCCAGGTGGCCACCAAGGAGAAGACAAGTTCGATTTTTCTAGTTGACTGAACTGGAACGCTGTCCCCAGGGACCTCCAGATCGAGACCTTGAAGAGGGAGGCGGAGGCGCTCCGCAGCGAGCTGGAGAAGATCAGGCTGGAGGTGAGGGGTAGAGGGCGGGCTGCACCCCGCACGGCCAGCAGGGCCCCGCGCCTGCCCCACGCCGTGGCTGCCCCGCCCCGCAGGCGCAGCGCTACATCTCCCAGCTGAAGGGCCAGGTGAACGCGCTGGAGGCCGAGCTGGAGGAGCAGCGGAAGCAGAAACAGAAGGCCCTGGTGGACAACGAGCAGCTCCGCCACGAGCTGGCCCAGCTGAGGGCCGCGCAGCTGGAGGGCGAGCGGAGCCAGAGCCTGCGCGAGGAGGCCGAGAGTGCGTGGCATGAGGATCGAGGGCGCCCGTCCCCCCGTGCGTGGGGGTGACCACAGCCCCTGCCGGCCCTGCCCCGAGCGTCACACCGTCTCCTGTCCGCAGGGAAGGCCAGCGCCACGGAGGCGCGCTACAACAAGCTGAAGGAGAAGCACGGCGAGCTCGTCAGCACGCACGCGGAGCTGCTCCGGAAGGTGGGCCTGCGCGGGGCAGGGCGGCTCGGGTCCCAGGCAGAGCCAGCTGGGGACAGCGGCAGAGTATGGAGCCTGTCCCCTCCTCTTGCAGAACGCAGACACAGCCAAGCAGCTGACGGTGACACAGCAGAGCCAGGAGGAGGTGGCACGGGTGAAGGAGCAGCTGGCCTTCCAGATGGAGCAGGTGAAGCGGGAGTCCGAGCTCAAGGTACGTCGTGTTTGTGCGCGCGCGCATGCGTGCACGAGCACACACAGGGCTCGATCCCGGGTAGCCCAGCCCACTGCCCCAGTGACACGCTGTCCTGCCCCAGCTGGAGGAGCAGAGCGACCAGCTGGAGAAGCTCAAGAGGGAGCTGGAGACCAAGGCTGGGGAGCTGGCCCGCGTGCGCGAAGTCCTGAGCCACACGGAGCAGGTGCTGCTGGCTGCCGGGGGCTGGGGGGGGCGTGTCCTGGGAGCAGGTGGGACAGTCAGGTCCTCTATGAATGGGCCACACCTAGATGCCACTGGGTTTAGGGGGCCCTCAGTGGTGCCAGGGTGCAGCCCTGACCCTGTCCCAGGGGCTGTGTAGGAGACAGGACCTGACCTGGGCCCTCAGGAAGAAGCTCAAAGTCCAACGTGGGGTAGTCAGTTACCCCAACCCCTGGTCTGGAAATAACCGGGGGGCCCTGCTCATGTGCCCCGCGTCCGCAGAGTGGGTCGGAGCTGAGCTCGAGGCTGGAGGTGCTGCGCGCCGAGAAGGACACTCTGAGCGGGGCCGTGCAGCAGCGGGAGGCCGACCTGCTGGCGGCCCAGAGCCTGGTGCGTGAGAAGGAGGCGGCGCTGAGCCAGGAGCAGCAGCGCGGCTCCCAGGAGCGGGGCGAGCTCCAGGCGCGGCTGGCAGAGAAGGTACGGGACCCGCCCCCCACTCCGCCGTCACTGCCGCGCTCACGGGCCGCAGCCCTCAAGTTCAGCCTGGGCCCGTGTGCTTAGCGTGGTCAGGGGTGGGCATCCCTCTTCTGCTGCCAGAACGTTCTCAGCACTCAGAACAGAAACTCCTGGCCCAGGAACCAGTTAGTCCCATCCTGGTAACCCCCAGCCTTTCTATCTCTGTGGATTTGCCTGTTCTAGATATTTCGTGTACATGGAGTCACACGACATGTGGTCTTTGGGACTGACTTCTTTGACTTAGCATCGTGTTTGCAAGGTTTGCCTGTGGTGCGTGTCAGTGCTCCTCCTTTTTCATGGCCCAGTAACATTTCAGTGTCCGGGTAGAGCACATTTGGTTTGTGTCATCAGCTGACAGACACTGAGGTGGTTTCCATGTTTTGGCTGCTGTGAGCGTTTGTGTGCAGGTTTCTGTGCGCACAAAGGCTTTCATTTTTTTTTTTTTTTTTTTAAGACTAGTCAAGTGCAGTGGTGAGAAGGGGAGAAAGCAGCAGGACAAGGAGTTCAGTCTGTAACTGTGAACAATCAAGTGAGAGAACTCACCACCTTTGGACCAGCCCTTTCATTTCTCGAGTAGATACCGAGCACATGTGGGTCACGTGGTAGCTATACATTTAACATTTTGAGGAACTGCCAGGCTTTTTTCCAAAGTAGCTACGCCATTTTACATTCCCACCAGCAACGCATGAGAGTTCCAATTTATCTACATCTGTGTCAACACTTAGTATTGTCTGCCTTTATTGTAGCCATCCCAGTGGGTGTGAAGGGGTTTCTCTTGTGGGTTTGTTTTTTGAGACAGTTTTGCTCTGTTGCCCAGCCTAGAGTGCTGTGGCGTCAGCCTAGCTCACAGGAACCTCAAATTCCTGGGCTCAAGCCATCCTGCTGCCTCAGCCTCCCGAGTAGCTGGGACTACAGGCATGCACCACCATGCCCGGCTGATTTTTTCTATATATTTTTAGTTGTCCAGCTAATTTCTATTTTTAGTAGAGACGGGGTATCACTCTTGCTCAGGCTGGTCTGGAACTCCTGACATTGGGTGATCCTCCTGGAGTGTTAGGATTACAGGCGTGAGCCACCGCGCCCGGCCTCTCTTGCAGTTTCGATTTGCATTTCCCTAAGGGCTAATGTATGTCCCTTCACATGCTCAACTGGCCAGTGGTGCATCTCTGGAAAAACGTCTGTTTAGATCACAGGGTTATCTTTTTCTTACTGAGCTGTTCACCCCTGTCTTGAGAGGGAACAGCTCGTGCCTTGTGGGGATGGAGTGGGGCCCCTCTTTGGAAGTCTCCACCCCTTCCAGGTGAGGGCAGCTCCTCCACCGTAAGGGTCTCAGCTGGGCCCAACCGGGGGTGTGTTCTCTGAGCCGCCTCTCCCACCTCCCGCCAGGAGTTGCAGGAGCAGGGGCTGCGGCAGAAGCTGCTGGACGAGCAGTTTGCGGTGCTGAGGGGCGCTGCTGCCGAGGCCGAGGCCATCCTGCAGGACGCCGTGAGCAGGCTGGATGATCCCCTGCACCTGCGCTGCACCAGCTCTCCAGGTACGAACGGGGGCCCGCGCATGCCTCCTTCCCATCCCCAGCACTCAGAGGCAGGTGGCAGGGGCCTCAGGTTCTCCCTGTGCTTGCAGACTACCTGGTGAGCAGGGCCCAGGCTGCCTTGGACTCTGTGAGCGCCCTGGAGGAGGGCCACGCCCAGTACCTCCCCTCCTTGGCAGGTGAGTGTGGGGGAGCAGGGCAGGAGGCCGGTGGGCTGGGGCCTGGGGCCAGCCATCATGGCCACTTCCTGCCTTTGGCAGAGGTTTTCTGGACACCAGGAACCTCTTCAGGCAGCTCAGCAGAGGCTCCTCCCCTCCCACCAGGAGCCCAGCCTGCCCTGTGGGCCAACAGGCAGGGGCCGCACAGAACCAGGCTTGGTTCCCATGGCCTTGGGGCTGCTTGACCTTAGGCCGCACCATCTCCCCAAGCCCCCCTTTCCTCGTCCTTGTCTGGGGTTTGCTGGGAGGATGAGACAGGGCAGCCTGCTGGTGATGAGGGCCCTGCGCCTAGCCTCTCATGGCTGTCCTCCTGCACAGATGCCTCCGCCCTGGTGGCAGCCCTGACCCGGTTTTCCCACCTGGCTGCGGACACCATCGTCAATGGCAGTGCCACCTCCCACCTGGCCCCCACCGACCCTGCTGACCGTAAGTGGGTTCTGGGCGGCAGGGCAGCCACCTCACCAGCTTGTCTCCTGTGGGGTCTCCACGGCAGCCTGGGGAGGGGGCCTGTGTGCAGCAACATCACGGGGATTTTCTTCCTGCTCAGGCCTGATCGACACCTGCAGGGAGTGTGGGGCCCGGGCGCTGGAGCTCGTGGGGCAGCTGCAGGACCAGCAGGCTCTGTGGCGGGCACAGCCTGGCCTGGTGCGGACCCCCCTGCAGGGAATCCTTCAGCTGGGCCAGGTGAGGCGCCAAGACCACAGGAAGCTGGGCAGGAACCACACCCCACCCAGAGCCCTGTGGGCTTGGTGGGATCCAGCCCACCGAAGTCAGACTCCTGCCTTCCCCAGGAGCTAAAGCCCAAGAGCCTGGATGTGCGGCAGGAGGAGCTGGGGGCCATGGTGGACAAGGAGATGGCAGCCACGTCTGCGGCCATTGAAGATGCTGTGCGAAGGATCGAGGTAAGGATGGTGCGCGGGGACTCCTCAGTTCCCACAGAGCCTTGGGGGTGTAGGCAGGGGACAGAAAGCATTTTCCAGGGCCCCGAGGTCAGAGCTGGGAGGGTAGGAGGTAGCCCTGGCTTTCCTGCCCTGAACCCCAGGACCACAGGCTGGGGGAGAAGGGGGCTGCTTTCTTCCCACCTTGCCCTCCCCCACTCACTGCTCTGTGGTTGGGTGTAGGACATGATGAACCAGGCCCGCCACGCCAGCTCAGGTGTGAAGCTGGAAGTGAATGAGAGGTGAGCCCTCTTCTGCTCTCGGGCCCAGAATAAGGGGGTGGGTTCCCCACGGCCCTCCCTGGTCCAGGGGGTTCTGTCCCGACTGCATAGCACGCTGCAGAGGAAGGCCTGGGAGTGAGCAGACACGCCCTTCCTCACCCGTGGGGGCCCTGCTGTGGCGTCACAGGGGCCGTGCCTCAGAGGAACAGCTGGTCTCACCCCTTCTCTCCCCACAGGATCCTCAACTCCTGCACGGACCTCATGAAGGTGAGTGGGGGGGGCTGTGGCCCCAGGGCGGGCTCTACCTGGAGGGCTGCCCGAGAGTCAGGCGCATTTTGGTTTTGGCAGGCGATCCGGCTGCTGGTGATGACGTCCACCAGCCTGCAGAAGGAAATCGTGGAGAGCGGCAGGGTGAGCTGTGCGGGCTGTGCTCTGGCAGCACCTCCCCAGGCAGGCCACAGAGCTGAGCCAGCAAGGGACAGATTCCTGAAAGGGGCACGAGGCCCCCTAAGTGTGTAGTTGATGAGACACCCCCATCCCCTAACACAGGGATATGCCCTGGGGCCTGCGGGGACCCCTTTTCCCCGTGATGTCCTTGACTGGCCCATCCTGCCCTGTCTCCACTAGGGGGCAGCCACGCAGCAGGAATTTTACGCCAAGAACTCGCGCTGGACTGAAGGCCTCATCTCAGCCTCCAAGGCGGTGGGCTGGGGAGCCACGCAGCTGGTGTATGTCGCCCCAGGTTGGGGGGGCCGGGGTCTGCTTCCTGCCAATGGGGGGCAGCAGGGCATGTGGTGCTAAGTGTCGGAGTGGCGCCACTGCCCTTGGGGTCAGAGACCCTGCCCCTGACCGGCCTCGCCCCGCAGGGAGTCGGCTGACAGGGTGGTGCTTCACACGGGCAAGTATGAAGAGCTCATTGTCTGCTCCCATGAGATCGCAGCCAGCACTGCCCAGCTGGTGGCAGCCTCCAAGGTAAGGCTGTGCACTGGCGTCTGCCGACTCGGGCTCCACGCTTGGCTTGGGGGTCCCTAACTGCTGGCTGTAGCTCACAAGCCCGGGGCCTACCCTGACAACCCCCACCAGGTAAAGGCCGACAAGCACAGCCCCCACCTGAGCCGCCTGCAGGAATGCTCCCGCGCCGTCAACGAGAGGGCCGCCGGCGTGGTGGCCTCCACCAAGTCAGGCCAAGAGCAGATTGAAGATAGAGGCGAGTGTCCGGGTGTCTGAGGGCATTGCCAGCTCCCAGGGATGGGCGGGAGTGGTGCCCACTTAACCCCGTGCCCTCTGGCCACAGACACCATGGACTTCTCCGGCCTGTCCCTCATCAAGCTCAAGAAGCAGGAGATGGAGACTCAGGTAGGCGCCCATGGCTACGGAGCTCGTCCCTGTTGGGCTGAACCCCGGGTGGTGGTGGTGTCCTCCCTGGGGAGGTGCGCCATGCTGACGGGCCGTGTGGGCTGCAGGTGCGTGTCCTAGAGCTAGAGACGACACTGGAGGCCGAGCGCATGCGGCTTGGGGAGCTGCGGAAGCGGCACTACGCGCTGGCCGGGGCAGGGGCAACACCCAGCGAGGAGGAGCCAGGCCGGCCCAGCGCTGCCCCTCGAAGTATGACCACCAAGAAGCCACCCTTGGCCCAGAAGCCCAGTGTGGTCCCCAGACAGGAACACCAGGTGCCGGGCATCGCCACTGGGGGCTGGGGGCATGTCATGGGGTGCTGGCCCAGGCTGTGCCTCATGCCCCTGGCCACGTCCACTGAGCCACCTACCTTTGACCCCTGCAGCTCGACAAAAAGGACGGTGTCTACCCGGCTCAACTCGTGAACTACTAGGCCCCCAAGGGGTCCAGCGGGGCGGCTGGTGGACAGGCCTGGGCCTGCAGTGGCCGAGGGGCCTCACCCCTGCACCTGGTGGCCAAGCCCCCAGCCTGGGTCAGTATCCTCAAGGTCCCTGGCCCTCACTGAGCCTGGGTCATGCAGATGGCTCTTCTGGATTCGAGTCTATTTATCTGCAGAAGGAGCTTGGGAGAGCAGCTGGGACCCAGGAGGCCTGAGCCACAACTCTTCAGGCAATATATGGAACATTTTTAATATTCTGAGTTAGAGCTTTTCTTCTAAGTTTATAGTCAGCACACTGGGAAACAGGGCTACTGGAGGGGCCCCCTGCCTTCTGGACTTGCTAAGCCCTCCTGTCTGCTGCCTTCTTGGGGGCCCTGATTCCACATAGGCCCTCAGGCCACGTGGCCTGAGCAGATGAGGCTCTGGGATGGGCTGGAGGGGTGCTGCCCACTTCTTGGGCCAGCCCTAGAGCATCCCTGCTGCAAGCCCCCCAGAAAGGGGTCGGAGGTGGCAGGTGCCCCCAGCCTGCAGGCAGCCCAGCCCAGGTGCTGCCTTCCCTCCTGGAGTTTCCACTTCTGGCTGGAATCTGCAGCCACCCTGTTTCCCCTTCCCCTGGCTGGCCCTGCCCTGCATTCTCCAGCTCAGCCAGAAAAAGCCCAGAAACCCATCAGGGTGGTCTGGGGCTGGGAAGGCTGGCCTTTGCCACTGTCCAACTTGAACGAATGTGTTCCCTGAGCCCGAAGGGAGTGGCTGCAGAGTGGGGACCAGGCTGGACCAGCACCCTGCCCTCCCACCTCGGCCCTGTGCATACTGGGCACAGTCTAGGAGGGGCAGAGCCGCTTCGTTAGTACTTCCTTGTGTTGAAGTGTTCTGTTGGCAATAAAATGCACTTTGTTGTCACCAATGCCCCAGAGGGAGGGGCTGCACCTGGCTCATTTCTCCAGGGGTGCGTGCTGGTCACCTCACCAGGCTCTGTCCAGGTGCTGGGTAGGGGACCCTGTAATTTCTGCAGGTAGAGCCCTTGGGACCACAGAGAACCTCACTAGTGCTGCTGATGGTTCTGCCAAGTGCCCACCCCCCATCTCTGGGCAATTTACAGGCCACAGGGCCCTCCTTTCACGCAGGTGGCCCAGAGTCGGCCACCACCCCCAGGCTACCTCCATTCCCAAGACAAGAACCTCAGGACTCCCACGGGTTGTTGACCCCTCGGCATGTCTGAGACCACACATTTGTTGACAATTCCTAAGCTTCCTAGGGACCCTGACTCCAGCTGGTCTGGCCTCAACCATCACAGCCACACACAGCCTTTCTATTAGAGGACTTGTAGAGTGTCCAGGTCCCAGTGTGCAGCTGGCCCTGCAGTACCCACTTCCCCAGGAGCGTATGCCAGAGGGAAGGCCGGGGCAGCCCTGCCTTGTCCCTAGGTCACCAGCATTGGTGGAACAAAAGGACAGTGCAGGTAAGGGGAGAAAGCCACTTTGGGTGGCTCCTGCACACCCGGGCACTTGTGCTGGGCAGATGGGACCCTGTGCGTGAAAGTGCTTCACAAACTGGTCACCGTAACGAGGGCTGCCGAGAAGGAGCCTGTGCTTCGTTCCCGTACGCAGGGGACAACAGCCGCAGAGAACACTAAAGCAGACGATTCTCTTTGCTAAATATAAACCAGCGCAAGCTGGCACGAGCTGACTGTACTTAAATGATCCGAGGAAACTTGAGTTGTCATTTTTAAGTCCTCAATGATCAGACCTTACACTGGAAACTCCACCTCAGGAGTGCCGGGCTAGAAATCTGAAGCCTTGTATGGCCTCGGCACCCTGACCTGCTACTCACCCTGGAATTGGTCACCGCCCCTCCCTGGTACCTTTGCTCACGGAGGGGAGGATCTAACAAGTGGAGCTGATGAGAAACCACAGCACTCACTGCACAGTCCAGCATCCTCACTGGAGGTGGACGATGGATTCAGCTATAAGCTTCCTAGCAGCCACTGGGAAAAGAGAAAATATGGGACACACTTTTATAAAAAAGGCAGACTAATTTCTCAGGAAAAGTGTCTCTCTTTCTAACAGGAAAACCACAAATTTTTCCTGCACATCCTCATGACACAATGATGTGCCAGGAATGGCAGCCTATTTAGAGACAGCAATGGTTAAGCTTGCACCCACCTTGGTGTTCTCAGAGTCCTTGGCACAGGCATTGTGGCCCAGATAAACAGCTCATCCGGGGTGGTGGGCACAGGCACACAGCTCATTCCAGGCGGTGGGCACACGAAGGCACAGATGTGGACCTCTGCACAGGAGGCAAGGCTGGAAGGGGACCCTTCCCAGCCTTGAGGGAAGCAGCACCCCTCTGGGCCTTGCTCTGGGCAGGGGCCACTGTGTCCCCTTAAAACACCTGCCAGCAAGTCCCCAAAGCAAGATGTCAGAACCACTGAAATTTTCCCATTTGAAACAAGCAGAGGTCCTAACTAGAGTCTCCCATCGGTGGTACAGCACATGGCAGTGACCCGCGTACAGAGGGCAAAAACAGCCCAAGCCCTGACACTGCAGCTTCGGCCCTGTAGACACGGGTTTTTAATACACACAGGAGGATGTGCTTCTTTCTGCCCGTCATGGGTGTTTATGAACAGACTCTCTTATAAAAATCCAAGAGAATAGAAGACCCTGCTGTTAGCATCAGGCAGAGCCTTCAGTCTTCGGAGGCTTTTGTTTTTAACTTCAACAACAGTCACCTTCCCCGCTGGAACTCTGATAAATGACTTTTAGAACCAAACACATCATGAACATCCACGACCCCAGGTAAATAAGTGACAGGACTATTATTAATAATTCTCTATTTATTAAAAAGGGTCCTATAGCTTTACAACCACAGTGCCAGACGTGGCCCTGGACAGAGACAGCAGGCCCAGCCTGGCAGCCCGCACGACGTAACACCAAGCTTGCGTCTGGCCACGGCCCCGGCCGCGCTGCAGGCATCCCCAGCAGCAGGCCGGCAGCAGAGGTATTGGAGGTGGGTGGCACCACTCGCTCAGGATTCACAGAACATGGCAAGCCCACCTGATTGGTGTGGCAGTGAATCATCCTTTGCGGCTCCGTTTTCTTTAAAAAAACAGTTACAAGAGAGTTCAAGTCCGGAAGCAGGAGTATACAGTAATTGAGGACAAAAGTTGGTGGCGTACACCATGGGCCACTGGGACAGACCCTGTTTCAGCTCTGCCTTATTTCTGTCACCCTGGGTGGCAGCCAGCTGGCAGCCAGTCACAGGTCGGGCCCTGGCTGCCTGAGAGGTGACAGCTGAGGGTAGGGCCAGAAGTTCCACCAATGAGCACACAGGCTTTTGTCAACAGGTGTGTGGCGCTGCTTCCCCCAGCTGGGACCCGGGATTTAGCACACGTGGCACATGGAGACAGATCCCAGAAGGAAAGGAAGAGGCGGTGCAGGTTGCCAGAGTGTACCCTCCACCCCTCAATCCCGGGGAGTGGGCTTTCTCCAAACCCTCCTGGCGCCCCGCCTGACACCCGCAGCACCGCTGCACCCTGGGCCACTCGCCCGAGGCCCAGCCACCGGCCAGCCCAAGAAAGACAACATTGGCTAACAGAATCCTGGTTTGAAGTGGCCGGACTTTTCTTCCACCTGCATTGAAACAATGAACTCGAAAAATGAACTCGAACAAGCCCTTCTGAGAATGCAGAGCACCGGGGGGGCTCTGCCCAGCCCCGTGCAGGCAACTGAGTCCTGGCACCTGGTGAAGCTAAGGCACAGCAGGGCACCCGCAGGTGTGACCGTGCATTGCCTGCGAGAAAGGAAGTTGCATTCACGTCATCTGCATTTCAATCTGCTCAAAACAATGTGTTTTTTTTTTTATAAAATTTCCCTGAATGGTCTTGGGAGTGTCAAAAGAGTTTTCTTTCCAAATATAAAACAGGAATATTACACAGGTAGTAAAAATATCGGGGGAGTGTTTCTCCATAGAAACCATCGGGCTGGCTCTAGGTGGGAGGGGAGGAGCTGGCGACGGTTTGCTGTGCGAAGTCCAGCTCCCGCGGTCTCCTCCCACCCGGGGCCGCAGCTCCCCGGCCCTGGGCCCAGTGCAAACTTTGCTCGTGGCTTTGAGGCATGAGAAGCAGCCAGGTAGGGGACAGGGGTGACTGTGACGACCTACCCCAAACAGATTCCAGGAGCACAACGCAGCTGCACATCGTGGCCCAGCCACCAGCACCCTTTCTGGGCGGCCAACAGTGACCGACCCTTACCAGGGCTGCAGCAGCCAGTGGGCCAAGATACACAGAACTGTCTTTTGAACATAAAACAGATCATTAACCATGCTCATTAAATAAAGCTGCAATGGGAGGACCGTAATTCTAAGTGGGAATGGGAGAGGCTTTGTTTCTTCCCAAGCGCATGAGTCCGTCAACACTATGATACTCAGAAATCATACCAAGAATGCAATCCAACAAAATGCACAGAAGGCCGGGCTGTGACCCGGCACATACAATGGCCTCAAGTGTACAAAACCTGGGCTTCTACTTCTACTTCCCCGCAGACCTACAGTCCTAAAATCAGATGGACACGCTGGCCCAGGGCACAGAGCCCTCAGCACAGCAGCCAGACCTCATAGCCCCAAGTGCAGATGTGGCATGATGCGCGGAGGGCGTCTCCCAGGAAGGACGGGGCGCCGGCGCTCACGGGAGGATGACGCTCACTGGAGGATGAAGCCCGGCTGGTGTGGAGGCAGCCGGGGTGGGGGTCTCTGGGGCAGAGCTGGCGGGTACGGAGACACAAACTGCGCAGAGAATCCTTGCTGGGGCGGGAGGCCCACTCGGGGGGGCAGGGGCGGACACTGTAATCCCGGGTAGGGCACGGCCTGTCCTGAGCCCATGGCGGCGGTAAACGGGGTGGCTAAGCGTCCTGCAGGCACCGGGGGCGGTGGCGGGGGGATGCGCCGAGGCACAACGGAGGGAGGCCCGCTGGCCTCCAGGGTGGGGTAGGGCAGGGGGGCAGCAGACGCCGGCTCGGGCACCCTGGGCGGCAGCGGGGCTGGGGCCTGCGGGAGTCTCTGCCCCTTCAGCACCATCTCCTGGAGCTTCTCGATTTTTACTCTTCGCATGTGGGCCAGTTTCCGTTTGCTCTGATAGACATCAATGAAGGAGTCTAGAGGAAGCTCTCCATCCAGAAACTTCTCTGCCATGTTCTGAAAGAGGCGGGAGAAGCCTGGGTATGGGGACAGCCTAGCTCCCTTCACGGTCCAGGGCACAGGGAGAAGCAACATCCCAGCTTCCTCCCAATA
Source organism: Indri indri (assembly GCA_004363605.1). NCBI lineage: Eukaryota > Metazoa > Chordata > Mammalia > Primates > Indriidae > Indri > Indri indri. Next base: position 29,684 of record RJWJ010018843.1, read on the forward strand.
CCCCCTTTCTTGGTATCCACCGCAAGCTGTCCACACTTGCGCCACTCACTCCAGAGCCTGGAGATCGTGGGCTCAGGCTGACAGCAGGAGCCGCCACCAGGCAGAGCCACTGGGAGGAGAGGAAGGCAGTCCTACTGTACACCCCACCCTCCTAACCGCCAGCGTGGACGGGCAGCAGGCCTGGGGTAGCTGGACTGAGATGAAGGAAGGGGCCCTTGGCAGCCATGACCTCTGGGTCCCCTGGCCCTCTTGTTAAGCCAGCGGGAAGCCAACACCTCTCTGGCCGCACCCTGACAGACTTGCCCCGATGGGTCAGTAGGACAGAAACTCGCCTGTGTCTGTCAGGACCCCCCAAGGCCTAATGGTTAATCAGATCAACATAGCCTGATCTCAGCAGCACCCTGCCAGCCCTGACTTGCTACAACTGCACATTTGACCTTGACTCATTTCCTCATCACCTGCAAGGCTCAAGCCTCGAGTACTCAGCTGGCCGTGTCTGAAAGTCTCTGCAGCCACCAGGTGACTCACAAGCACAGCAGACAGCAACTCTGCCGCTGGCACTCGGGTTGGTGCTGATTCAGTGCCACGTGCACGTACCCTGCTGCTCCCTCGACCCCTGCCGGCCACTTTCCCCAGTCTGCAGGCCGGGCTGCCCACTCACGTGCAGCCTGCATGCCTGGGAGGCACTGCCTCCTGGCCATGGAGGTGTGGCACTCACTGTCCCTGGAGGAAGTCACCCAAGACCCAGGAAACCATGCCCCGGGGCACTTCCGCCAAGGCTGGCTGGCTTTATTTACCTCGGTGTCTTCCTCAATCTTGGCCCCTTCTGCTTGAAGAAGTGCTAACAGGGTCTCCAAGGAAGCGCTGCTAGACTGTTTATCTGGAAGAAGCGAGAGGCGTGACGCAGTGAGGGGCATCTAGACAGCCCCTGCTGACGACACCCACCCTGACACCTTCCCATTTCTGTCAGAGAAAGAGTCATTTAAACTGGAAGGGCAACAGGACAGTCACGCCTACTGACAGCTGGAAGTAAAGGCCTTAAAATCCACAAGAGGGGCCAGGCGCGGTGGCTCATGCCTGTAATCCCAGCACTCTGGGAGGCCGAGGAGGGCGGATTGTTTGAGCTCAGGAGTTCGAAACCAGCCTGAGCAAGAACGAGACTCTGTCTCTACTAAAAAATAGAAAGAAATTAATCGGACAACTAAAAACATATAGAAAAAATTAGCCGGGCATGGTGGCGCATGCCTGTAGTCCCAGCTACTCGGGAGGCTGAGGCAGAAGGATCACTTGAGCCCAGGAGTTTGAGGTTGCTGTGAGCTAGGCTGACGCCACGGCACTCTAGCCCGGGCAACAGTGAGACTCTGTCTCAAAAAAAAAAATATCCAAAGTTCTCTTAGTTTCCTCATCTTCTCAATGAGCATAATAACCCCTTACATCTACTTATTTTGTAGGAAAGAACAAGATGATGTTTTGGTTTA
>RJWJ010018844.1:0-31059 GCA_004363605.1 Indri indri
CCCTCGCCCCTCCCCCTTCCCCCTCCCTCCCTACCCGACATCCAATAGATGCTATTCTTATATGTACACTTATGTGATGTTCAGTCACTACCAATTTGATGGTGAGTACATGTGGTGCTTGTTTTTCCATTCTTGGGATACTTCGCTTAGTAGAATGCGTTCCAACCCTATCCAGGAGTATACAAGAGGTGCTATATCATCATTGTTTCTTAAAGCTGAATAGTACTCCATGGTATACATATACCACATTTTATTAATCCACTCATGTATTGATGGACACTTGGGTTGTTTCCACATGTTTGCGATTGTGAATTGTGCTGCTATAAACATTCGGGTGCAGGTGTCTTAGAGAGTATCATTTGCTCTTTTGGGTAGATGCCCAGTAATGGGATTGCTGGATCGAATGGTACTTCTAATTGTATCTCTTTGAGGTATCTCCATATTGCTTTCCACAGAGGTTGCACCAGTTTGCAGTCCCACCAGCAGTGTATGGGTGTAAATCTACCTTCTTGATAGTACTTCTCTATTTGTCCATATTCTTTTTATTTCCCTTTCCTTCTATTTTTTAAAAATGATTTGTTAGGTGATTCTGAAGCATTGCTAAATCTAGAACTGCTTTCTCTCCACTATTGGAGCAAGCCTTCCTGAATATTCTATCCAATAATTTGTAAATTATGAGTTTTTCATGGGAGGTTGGTTGGAACAGGTATTATTCCTGGCTTTGTTGAGTGCTGGGCACTGTTCCCTTTAATTTTTCCAGACAGTTCTTTCTTTTGGCTCTGGATATTTTCTTCACATTAATGGGCTGATCAGTTTTTTTGTTAAATAATTGATGAGCACCTTCTGTAGACCTCTGGCATTCTCTGGCATTTTTTTTTTGTGGTACTGTCTTGTGAATTCTAGCTTTCTTGGTCTCTCTTTACTTCCTCCATTTATCTGGGTTCTCCTCTTTGTTCCTTGGCTTAGAAACTTTCCTGTGGCAAAGAGGTAGATTAATCATAGAGCTTATTGGGTTTTTGTTTCTTCGTTTGTTTTCTATTTCCCTGGATTCATTGTCCATTATTAACTTATGTCCACTATTTTTATTTTTCAGGCAAAAAGGTAAATCCAGTACCTGTTTTTCTATCTTGGTGGAAAGCTGAAGTCTGCAGATAAATTTTAAAATAAAAACTAAACATAGCTATTTCAGGCAGGGTTCCAACAGGGGGAGGACAGCAAACTCAAATCAGAAAAAATTGAAGACAGTTTTTGTGCAAGGTGGGAAGCATTTACAGAAATTTGGTGGTATATAGGGAAGCCACAAGAACAGTATAAAAATCCTAGGTTCTTAGAAGCCAAGCTGTTACTAACCCTAATCCATTTAGGTTTAGGACCAAGGTAGTTATTATTAATAGAACCCTAAAAAGGAGGATCAAGAAGGCTGCTTTGAGAACACCTGAAATGACTCTGAGGAGAGAAGCCAGTTTCATTTTTCATATTTTCATACACTATTTTCACTTGCTTCTTTCCCTCTTTTCTTCTAACTTTAGGCCAAATCCAAACCAGAAGTCAAAGGACAAGAAAGCATATGGAACAGGTCATAGAGGTGCCTTCTCAAAGCACAGAACAGGTGGATGTGCAAGGGAAATGGAAGATATCCAACACAAAGTTTCTAGTCATTCCTCTACCCACTCACTTGCACAAACCGGTGACCTGATGGTCATATTTTGTTCCTTCATGTCCCTCACCTCCCCACATTCCGTTGGCCACTAATTCTGTAGATTCTGTTTCTTAACATGTTACGTATCTATTGCTTCCTCTCCAACATTATTTCTGCCACTTTCTTAATGCCATCTCCATCTTTCCTTGCACTTTCCTTCCTCTTAAATACTTTCCTGGCCTCCTAGTTTTACTCCATCCTTTTCAGTCCATCCATTGTTTAAAAATAGTGTGATTTTTTTAAAAAAATAAATTCTGATCACACTATTTCCCATATTTGTATTTTCCAGTTTTCAAACTTCACAACACAGACTATCCATTTTCTGGCTTCTACCATTGTAAGCATCTCAGTCAGAGTATAATACAACATAGAAAGCTGGTTGTTTTCCATAAATATGCCCTGACACCTCCTGCTCTCCTAATGTTTCAAATGTCATCAATCTTTGTTACAGTCATTACTAGGTTACACAGTGTTGTACTCACTTACTACATCAACCAATTGATGTTTCTGTAATGCTCCTTAAACTAACAGTTACCTCTATTAATATTTATATTATTTCTCTTAAAAAAAAGGCTGCTCTTTATGTAGGGGATACCCAGTATCAAATTTGGATGCAAATTTGTTTTTTTTTTTTATTCTGAAAGAATTCAGGATCAATACTTAATTCACTATATTACTTAGTGGACCATCAATTAATTCAGTTTCTAATTCAGTATTTATTTTATGTGCACAGTGAGACACTTTATATAGTATCTTAACATTTTAAAATATCAGTTGCAGAGAATTTATCTGAACCATTTTTTGTATCTCAAATACACAGAAATATTGTTCAAATGACCCACCACTTATCTAGATCAGTCAACAACTAGAGAAGTCTTTTGCTATGTTTAAAATAGAATGGAATAGAAAATAGGTGAAGTTTTGCTTATTTATGTTTATTTTCTCTCTCTCCTTTCAATCACAGTAAATACTGTGATGGCAAGTCCTTATGTCAATTTTTTTATTCACCACAATGCTCTAGTGCCTGGAATAGAAAAACTGGTAAACACTATTTATAAAATTTGCTATTCTTGCACAAGGTCGAGATTCTTGCCATCTCTTCCCTTTCCATTTCCCACTTCACTGAAATCTCACCCTTTACAACACTACTCCCATCTTTTCATTGCATTTTCTCAAAAGTTTGATAATTTCGAGGATGTCTGGGTCTTCATATAATTCCACCACTTATTCTCTGGTGACCTGTGGCAAATTCTTCTTTGGACCCCTGTTTCCTGATCTGTAAAATGTGAATAATAACTACTACCTTAGGGTGTTTCTATGAAGAATAAATAAGTACATTAAAACCTTTAGAGGATTGTTCGGAATATCTGAAGCAATCCACTAGTGTTATTCATTATTACTATGAAATCAAGTATAGACTCTTATCCTGCCCTTTCTCCTCTTCAGGGCCAATCAGTTAATTTGACTGGTGCTATTGCTCCCAGTCAGATTTCACCTCTCTCTCTCTCTCTCTTTCTCTCTCATCTCAGGTTATCTTACTTTTCTGGATCTTCCACTTCTCCCTTGGCACTGGCTCTTTTCCTTTAACATTTAAATATCTGAATATTTCTTCTGCTGGAAACAGCTTCCCCCAGGTCTCAGTATGACTGATGCTCGATCACTTCCTTTAAATTTTTCTTAAAAGTCACTTTATCAGTGATGCCCTCACTGATTACCCAATTGAATATTGCACCATCCCTCCCTACTTCCTATCCTGTTTTCCTGCTTTATTTTTCTCCCTGGCATTTATGACCATCTCACATTTTGCTTACTTGTTTGTTCCCTCTTGCCTTCCACTTCAAGTAAATTCCATGATGACAAGTCTCTATGTTGATTTTTTTAATTTACCACTGTGTCCCAGTTTCTGATAGGCAGTAGACACTCAATGAATATTGATAATGAAGAAATGTAAAAACAAATTAATAAACTAATCATTTCAAGGCCCAAATGCTCTGCTACTGACATCTCCTTTGCTTATGCTTCACAGAGTAGCAGCTACAGAGAGTTATCTGTTCTGAACTCTTTTCATTTCCCGCTAATTTCTCATTCCTCAGCAAGCTGACCTCCATTTCCTCCACTTCACGTAAGTGGTTCTTGTCAATTAGGTCAAATATATGTTGCATCTTACTGATGCAATAGAAATGTTGCATTTTCCTATTAGCTTCAACTTCAAATAAAGCAAGCTCACCCTTTCTAAGAAATTAGGTTCTAAAGTATCAAAAAGTTTTCCACATAAGGCAACTATCACACAAAACAATTAATAATGCATTTCAGAGATTAAGAGCAAATTTAGAGAACTACCCTGGGTAAAATGAGGGATGGCAATGTGAGAAGAACAAAGCAGTGGAAAAAGAGGATGTTCAGGTAAGACTCGTAGATTTACTGGAGAAGAAAAATGCAAATAATGCTCAGCATCAGAGGATTGGTAATAGGCGACAGGCACAGATTGGGCAGTTAGTATTAAGGAGAGGCTGCCTGTTATGGACTGAATTGTGTCCCCACCCTGCAATATTCATGTGTTCAAGCCCTAATCACTAGTACATGAAAATGTGACTGTATTTGCAGATAGGGCCTTTAGAGAGGTGATTAAGTTAAACTGAGGCTGTTTGGGGCAGGCCTTAATCCAATCTGACTGGTGCCCTAATGAGATTAACTTTGAACATACAAAGAAACACTAGGGGCACATGTGAACAGAGAAATGGCCATTTGAGGACACAGCAGGAAGGTGGCCAACTGAAGCCGAGGAGAAAGACCTCAGGAGAAACCAAACCCTCCAGCACTTTCACCTTGGACTTTCAGTCTCCAGAACTGTGAGAAAGTAAATTTCTATTGTTTAAGCCACCTAGTCTCTGGTATTTTTGTTATGGCAGCCTTAAAAAATAATAATACACTGCCTTGGTACTCGGTACAGGATATAGGGACAGAAATCCTTGTACAGACTGGAATAATGAGCATGGCACAAACCCAGAAAAAATGGAGAACCATTTGTATTTATTTCCATAACAGGTCAGCTGGTGTTGGAACCTTCTCATACAAAATAACTCTTCAAGCTATATGTTTTACGTATGCAGAACAACTCTTTAAAAGAGTTATACAGTAACAAATATAGGATTATGATCCTTTACAGAAAAGAGGAAATCAATTTGAGCAGTATGTACATTCTAGATCTCTTCGTGAGGACTTTTCACAATTGCAGCTAACACTCAAATCTACGTCCTCATTATTTCTTCCTTACCTTACATCATTTCTGATATTCCAAGTTGTTTTCTTTGTATCCACTCTTGGCTTCCTGTAGTTCATTCTCCACACATAACAGGTTTGAAAAACAACATCAAACACCTCCAGTGGCTTCCCATCACAATTAGAAAGAAAGTCAAATTCTTCACCATGGCTGGTAGACCATACATGAATTTGCCTTTATAAATATCTCAGACTTTGTTCCCTTTATGACTGCCACATAGACCAACTCTTCAAATTTATTCTCTTTTTGGGCATTTGCTTATCATTCTCTGCATGGAAGACTCTGCCCCATATCTTCTTTCGTTGCCATCGTAACTCACTCAAAGATCTTTCTTAGTTAGGCATTTCTAGGCCACTTGATCCCACTTACCTACCACCCTCAGAAATAACCAAAAACCATTTAAAATTATTAAGACTAATTTTTTTAAAAAATTTATGTTTGTCTGTCTTACCACAATTGGAAATAAATATATATCTTGCAATTTGATCCCTACAGGCTAGATCGTAAAAGCTGGACACTCAAATATGCTTACAAAATTTAAAGATAAAGAAAAGGACAAGGAAAAGGAATAGGTGGAGGGTGAGATGTAGGAGTAAAAGGATGAAATGGAAATGTGTTAGTCCCAAAGGAAAAGGGTTAGCAGGATTTTGGAGTCTTGCCTGACTCATCTTTTTTTTATACTGCTTCCCCAATTCACTTAGTGTTTTTTGTTTCCTGTGAGTACATCCTTATTTAATTACTTGTACATGAATTCTTGTGGAGGGACTGTTTCTGGAGAGCTCGACCTAAGACAAACTCTAACATTTAATATAGTTTTATTTATCAGGAAGATGGACAAGTGAAAAGTAAAAATGAATTGCCAAGTTAATTCTTTAATAATGTCTATGTGTTCTTGCATAAATAGAGTAAAACCTGGGAACCTCATCATTTTTTGAGCATATCAGATTTGGAGATACAGGTCTAAAATGTGCTAGGATTGGGGGAGAAGTACCGAGCCAGCATTGACAGAAAGGAAAGACGGGGAAATGCGTTGGTGGCCAAGGGTAAGTACTGAGGGTGAGTATTCTGATGATCATCAGAGTGTATTGTACAAGCCCATCAAATCAGGCCATTGGGGTGGGTTAACTGATGGGCAGATTGTGAGACCTCAGCTGCAAACTTTCTAGTCCTGGGGTTGAAGAGGAAATAGAAGCAAGCGAGTTTATGACATCAAGGCAGGTCTTTGACCATGAAAAATCCTGGAAGATAGTCTTTCTTATTAACTCCTCAGAGCAGAGGAGCTCATATATCCTTGTTTTCCTAGGGCTTAGTTCAGTGGCTCTTATAAGGTATGTGTCAATAAATATGTGTTGAGTGAAGGATTAAAAAAAAATTGATAAAATGTGTGGAATGAGTCAAAAGCAGATATTTAGATAATGTGACTTGGACACAAGTTCAGAGTAGGATTAATATAAGTTTGATTTTAGGCTGAGTCACTGGGATCCAAAACTAAAAGACTTCGTAATCTGCCAACTTAAAAATAGGATAAGGCAGGCAGTGCTATACCCAGTTAGGGCCATGGGAAAGATGAGAACAGGCCTAAGAGCTTGGAAGATCATTTCAAATATAGATGACCATTTAGAGATGTTTATTTGATGATAAAGAGTAGAGCTTAATAATGCCTTTGATTGGTATTTGTTATATGCATGGGTGGGTTTTATTTAAGAAAAGAGATGTAACCATGTAACCATGTAACATAGAAAAATAGTTTTATAAAAAGTAAAGTACAGATATCATTCACTAGATTATAAGGAGGAAATACTTTAAAAGATAAAAAATAAACAAGGGATTCATTCATCCTTAATGTAGCATATTTCAGAAAAAATTATAACATTCAATCTATTTGACTAGTTATCTTCCTAGTCAAATATATTTAGTTTCATTAAAATCAGCTGCATTTGACTCAACAACAACACAAATCTCCCCTGAATAATCCCATTAAAAGTGGGCAAAGGACATGAATAGACATTTTTCAAAAGATAACATACAAATGGCCAACAGGCATATGAAAAAAAATCATCACTAATCACTCAACATCATTACCCATCAGAGAAATGCTAATTAAAACCACAGTGAGATATCATCTTACACTAGTCAGAATGGCTATTATTAAAAAGAGAAAAAATAACAGATATTGGCAAGGATGTGGAGAAAAGGGAACTCTTATACACTGTTGGTGGGAAAGTAGTACAACCTTTACGGAAAACAGTATAGAGACTTTTTAAAGAACTAAAAGTTGAACTATCATTCCATCTAGTAATCCCACTACTGGGTATTTACTCAAAGGAATAGAAATCATTATATCAAAAAGATACCTGCACCTATAAGTTTATCACAGCAGTATTCACGGTAGCAAAGATATGGTATCAAACTAAGTGTCCACAGATGAATAACTGGATAAAGAAAATGTGATACATATACTCAATGGGAATACTATTCAGTCACAAAAAGAAGGAAATGTCTTTTGCAGCAACGTGAATAGAACTGGAGGCCATTATCTTAAGTGAAACAACTCAGACACTGAAAGACAAATATTTCATGTTCTCACTTATAAGTGGGGGCTAAATAAAGTGTTTACATGAACATAGAATATCAACAATGGAGACTTGGAAGGGTAAGAGTGGGAGGGGGATGGATGATGAGAAATTACTTAATGAGTACAATATACATTATTTAGGTAATGGGTACCCTAAAAGCCCTGATTTCACCACTATGCAATGTATGCATGTAGCAAAATTATACTTGTACCCCATAAATTTATACAAAAAAAGAAAAAAATTAACTGCATCTGAATATTAACATAAAACTTTTTAGAAAAAGTTTTATTTTATTAATTACTTTTTCCTCTCATCTATGTTTGGCATTTAATTAATATATGAACAGTATATCATATATCCTCTTCAATTTAAAATATAATTTAAGTATGTTATGTTTAATTAATATATACCGATATACATATAAGCCTTAACTCTATAAAATACATTATTTCTTAGAATTAAGAACTATATGATGCCAAAATTGACTGTGTATATACATATGTATTCATGTTCATGCACAAGCATGTGTATATACAATACGTATTAAAATGTTATGTTCACACATCGTACATCGTTAGAAAAATGCAAATTAAAACAATAATAAGATATCATTGCACAACTATTAGAATGGTGAAAATCCAAGGCACTGACCCCACTAAATGCTGATGAAGGTATGGAGCAACAGAAACTCTCATTCATTCTTGGGAATGCAAAACAGTAGAGTCACTTTGAAAGACAGTTTGGCAGTTACTTAAAAACTAAACAGACTCTTACCATATGATTCAGCAATCACTGTCCTTGGTATTTACCCAAATAAGTTGAAAACAATACCCACACAAAACTCGCACGTGGATGTTTATAATAGTTTTATTCATAATTGCTAAAACTTGAAAGCAATCAAGATAACCTTCTGTAAGAATGGATAAATAAACTGTGGTACTTCTGTACAACGAAGTACTATTCAGTGCTAAACAGAAATGAGTTATCAGTCATGGAAAGACATGGAGGATCTTTAAATGCTTATTACTGGGTGAAAGAAAACAATCTCAAAGGGCTACATACTATGTGATTCCAACTATTACACGACATTCTGGAAAAAGTAAAACTATGGAGACAATAAATAGGTCAGTGGTTGCCAAGATCTTGAGGAGAAGGAAAGAGGGACAAATTGGTTGAACCCAGAAGGTATTATAATGTGAGTACATATCATTATACATTTGTCAAAACCCGCAGAATGTACCACACCAAGAGTGGACCTACTGTAAACTGTGGTCTTTGGAGATAGTGATGTGATGTGTCAATACGTGGGTTTGTTGATATAACGAATGAACCATGCTGATGCAGGATATTGATAGTGGGGGAAATTGCATGTATGTATGTATGTGGGAACTCTGTGTACTTCCCACTCAATTTGACCATGAACCTGAAAGTGCTCTAAAAATTTTTTAAAATAATGAAAAATATCTATATTCAATATTGTTCCTATGCAATGTTTTTTTCATAGTGTTATATGAGAACTTATTATTTCTTAATTGCTTAGACATCTACCTAAGCTTTCTGGATAAAAGTAAGAAACTCATGCTCACTGGGCTCACTAGAATTCATAACCTCCCTTTCACTGGAGTCTTATTGCTGCAGAGCAATATTTTTATTTATTTTTGTTGGATTCTTGTCTTTTCCTCCATAGGAAACATTGTTTTCCTTCAGTCATCAGCTTGCTTTTTCTTCTTTAAAATCCCGGAAGATGACTTTGTTGCCAATTTATTTATAAAATTTGACTGTCCAATGTGAGTTTCACATATATATTTTTGTTTTTTCTCTCAAAACATCTCTGTCCTAACATTCTCTGTACTGCCACAAAACATCCTAAAAATTTCACTCATTATTGCCAGTTTTCCTTCAACCTACATTTGACATTGCCCATAATCTTTCCAGGATAGAAGTGTATCTCTGATCCACCCATTCCTGTTTGGAGACCTTATGCCACTTAGGACTCCCCATTTTTTTAAACTTTACCATTTCCTTTGGCCTTGCTGCTCTCCCTCTGCTTGGTTATTTCCCACATTGAACAGTTTTCCTCCATCTTCTGTCCCAGTTCAGTTCAATTCGGTATACAGTTAACTAGTAAATGAATTAATACGTGTATAAAGAAAATGGGTATGATTAGTGGGACCAAGTTCCAGTGTCCCACTCTGGTAAGTTTACTCTCTGATAAATTTAATTGCACCCATACACAATTAACTATCCTGACAGCAAATTCAGGTTTATTATAGATGTACAGATCAAGTACAATGGGAGACTGACAGATTGCCCCACTACAAAGACTTGCTGAGAAATATATTAATCGTTAAGACTTTATCTCAAATAATCTTTAAAAATTGAGTAGGAAATCAATAAGTTGGCAATCAAGGTGGAAGGAACTACAGAAGATAAACTATGGCATCTGGAAAATGACAGAGATTGCTTAGGAATTATTACACAGGAAAAATAGAACACAATAAGATGAGCACTGTAGATTGTGGCACAAATATGAAAGGTCTGGAATTGTAGAAAAGAGAGTGTTACCTACTTGTGAAGGCCATGAATAGCCATTGAAGATTTAACGTGAGGCTGATATAATTGTGGTTTGACATTATCACAAGAGTGTTCTGGTAGCAATGTTCAAGATAAATGAGTATTGAGAGTGACTGTGAGTTGGAGGGCAGGATTCTGGAAGAAATCTATTTAAATTGTGACAGATATCCCTGTGGAAGGTAGATGACTGCACGTGTAAGAATCTGGGCTCTGAAACTATGCTGTTTCTGGTCAACTCCTGGCACTTTGGAAAAAAATAACTACAATTTTAACTTATTTTCATATTTGTTATGAAATAAGGCATGAAAGGCCCATAGCACATTGTAGGCAAAGTAAGCACTTGCCAAATAGTCACAGCTATTGTCATCACCAACAATATTAACTAAAACAGGGTAGTAGAAGTGAAAATGGAAAGCAGAATATGAAAGTAAAAGGTAATTGAGGACTTTGCAACTTATCAGGTAGATGTGGGAAGGAGTAAAAAATGTCTCAGAGGTTTAATTCTGGAAGAGTCAGAGACTGCAAGTGCCATTAATCAAAACATGCAAGTCAACAGGAGTTGCTGATTTTGGAGCCAAAGTAATAAATTTGGATTTGCTCAAAGTACTTGTAGGTCATCCAGGTAGAGCAGTTATTATGTAATTGAAAATGCATTTTAAAAATCAGGGATAGAACTATAAATCCTCGAATTGCATGGACAGATTGAACAGCTGGAGAGGGAACAAAACTTCTAACAAAATAAATGATAGTTCCAGGAATGAAGTAGTTCCTACAGCTCAACTGCCGCTAAGTCTTCCTCCTGAATGACACTTCTCACATAGGTTTCATAAGTGAATCCTACTGGTTTTCCAGTAGTGATGTCACCATTTTCTGCCACGTCTACTTTAGTTTATTCACTCATAACTCATTTCTCTCTTAATGCCAAAAACCAGCAGCCACCTGTCTCTGTGTGACTGTTTGCACAGAGCAATTGAAGAAACTGCAACCCCATTCTCTCTCATACCTGATGCTGCTGTGTTAATGAAACAGCACTTTGAGGGTTTGCTCACCCTCACCCTGACACTCAGACCGAATCCAAAAGGATTAGATGGAAAATAATTCACATAGAATCACTACGCTATACTCATAAGCTTTTTTTCTTACGAGGAATATTTTCCCAGGGGATTCTTTGGTCCGTATACTAATTCTCAATTCAAATAGCCTCCCTGTGCCCTACAGAATTTTTCCAGTATTTTCTGTTTCCTATCATTTAATCTTCTTTCTAGAAGTGATTTCCTAGATCACTATTACACTGTCTGAAAACGGATATATTTCTACATTATAGCTAAGTTAAGGATTTTTCTCGTTCTTTCCCCAAAGATGTATCCTCAGAAGTTCAGGATGTTTGGCACTACATCTAGTTCCCTCTTACTACCAGAGAAGTGACCACTGGAACAAATGTTTTTTTATTAAGTTTGATGTTGAAGAAAATTATTCTATGAGCTCTACTTGGGACATTTTGTAATTGAGAAACTAGCAACATCATGACCCACTGGGAAACTATCTTAGTAATCTGGGTGAGAGGCAAAAACAGCATTATAAGGCTGAAAACCCTAAAAACAACAACAACAAAAAAAAACCCCACAAGAACTAGGAATATTTTGAGATCTTGTCTTTCAAAGAGATTTACTTAGCTATTTTAAATCAAATTTACCAAAAACCCAGAAATTTTACACATCTTGTTGGCTTCTGCTTGCAATATTAAACAGTTATAGTTAAGAATTTTTTAATATTTAATAAATGTGTTCTGTACAGCTCTAGAGAACACTATGTGATACGGGGATGTTAGTGTATTGACCATCATTGCTTCATTTTTCTATTTCTAAATATCATTTTAATCTTCTTAGCCCTAAAGTGAGATATTTAATCAATGGGTAGCATTGAGTCAACTGTCATGTTGGACATTGTTGATATGCCTGAGGAAGGGGTCATGCCCAACAAGGAAGAGTCTCCCATGGACCGATCCTCCGTGGGTTTTCAAAGGGCCTGCAGCTCCAATCGAACTTCAACCTAAAGATGGAAGCACAGGAGGGGAGACTTGACTCACCCATTGTCAGTATTGTGCTTAGTTCCCTTTCAAAAAGAGAGACTGTGCCCCCAGATAAATGTTTCCTTGTGCATTCTGTTTGCTTGTCTTGAGATTTGAGGAGAAGGAAAAAAGGAACAAAAAAGAACAGGGAAGAAATATTTCCAGATTCTGACTAAAGAATGAATGCCCCAGGAATAACTCAGTGAATCACAGCATGTGACTGGTTATAAACACAAATACAGCCCCGGAATCTGAAAATAATTGATTGGAGTCTTTTATTGTCTAGCCAGTTCTGTTGAAAGTGGGTAAAAGAAAAATAATCTATTTACATTATTTTTAGCCAATGCCAAAACATTTAGTCAAATAAGTCTTTTAAGTAATTTCATGGTTTAACTTCATTGTAAAATATTTCTTTTGTTTTGTCTACAAGTATATGATTCAATTTTTTACACAGAATGATGGCTCAATAAATGTTGTAAGATACTGATTTATCTTTGATACATAGCACTATATGAGATTATATAAACTACAAAATTATCTGTAAGTATTAATATATTTATAATTTTGACAGTTAAAAAATATTTATTAAGTGCCTATTATGTGCTGAATATATATAAAACATTAGGTATACAACAGTGACAAAACAAATATCCATTCATGACTTCTTGAAATTGTAGTCTAATGTGCAATTCATGTGTGCAGTTAGTCTATAAAATGATCTATGGAAGAAAGTAAATTTTGCTGTAGAAGTATAGCTCAGGGAAGTCCAATCGGTACCCACAGATCAATCACAGTTCTCAGTATTAAGAAACTCAATCTCCACCGGGGAAAACAATACATAATGAAAATCGAACAAAACTTAGCTTTTCAATAGGGTTTTACCAGTTAGGTGATTTTCAAGGTGATTTTTAAATTATGACTCGAAAGGAAAAGATTGTTGCAGATACATAACTATATGTTGCTACCTATTCATGATTATGTATTCTCTAATATTGCTTTTTGGATTTATTTTTTATCTGGAGTGCTATACTATAATGCTTAGAATCTACAGTCATACCTCTAACCTCTTGAATGTGGTAATTCAATTCAGTTTACTAAATGTTTATTCAAGGCTTACTACATGCCAGGCATTGTGTTGAGTGCTGAGGCTACAAATGTATCAAAGACAAGGATTCCACTTGTAAAGAGTTAACCATCTAATCTGCACATGGCCTTGTAAATGTCTCCAAATAGTCTTGGTTACAAAAATAAATATTTGGCCAACCCCAAAATATAATGCTGAAATAAAATAAAATTTTAATGTATAATATCTAATGACTCACTCTTTTACATCTTACAAGAATGAGTAAATTCATAATCTATTTATTACAATTTGATTTGTGGACAAGAAAAAAAAGGCTTATAGTGATAAATTATGGAAATTTAATTAATTTAATTTATATTTAAGTAATAGATTTAAAAATGACTACAGCACCTATTGATTATCATCTACCTATTGATTATAAGCTAATTATTAGTGAAGGTATATCTGGGTGCTGAAATTTTCACTTATTTATATTGCACCAAAAAAGAGCAACAAAAGTTAAAACACACACACACACACACTATTAACTTTTAATAATTACTTGGAGACTACCTTATGAAACTATCCTAAACTTCAATATACCTTTGCCCATTCCATAATCTCAGTAAGTCTCTAAGTAACAGAAAACATAATATCAATACTTGGTTTTGTCATCAGGACTCTGTTCTAGTGGTTTAAAAAAAATGATCACATACGTGGACTTTCATAAATTAAAAAAGGAGTTAGGGAATTCCATTGCTTTGACAAGATTATGATTATATAGTTGGTTCCCCTGAGATTTGCACCATGGTGCTCTTCTTTATAATACTGCCTTAATAGAATCATAACATGTGACAACAGAAAGTGACAGCCATAGTAAAGCTGTGTGACTCTTGCTTGCCCAGTGATGAATATAGCAACCATCCTCTTCCATTCCTGGTCTACCTGCTACAGGGAACAGCTGTGGTATGATGGGGCACTGAATCTGTGAGTTCTTGCTTACTTAGTTGTAAACTTTGACATATGAATTATATTAACTTGCAAGAATGTTGAAATAGTATAATATTTATTTTACCTAGATTACAGGGCTATTGTGAAGATTAAATGAGCTCAGCTATGTGATCTCATGTAGAAACTTATCAAGCATGACACAAATGCAAGACATTATTATTATTATTTCTTTTCTCATGGAAACCCCATTTTCATAGCTAATGTTGGTTCAATATTGTATCATCTATATTCTCAGTACATGCTCCACAGAAATTAATGAAAGTCTTTTACCAAAAAAATTTTACATTACAATTATTTCCATTCCTAATACGATGCATAGCATATATTGAGAATAGGAGCCTGTCAACGCAGGGAAATCTGTCAACCTATATGCACGTAAGATGTATGCCAGAATCTTCAGAGCTGGCGTAGGGAGGTAAGAAATGTACTTTTAAAAATCCCCAGACTCATTTCCATCTCCACACCTCCTTGCCAGGGTCAGCTGCTGTGGAAGAGACTATAATAATTTGCGTATGACCAATTATCAGCCCATAAATATATGGCAGAAGAAAAATTCACTCCATGTACACCTGTGTATTATCCCTCTTTTGGAATTAGAAGCTGAGGAGCTAAGATTGCAAAGTAATTTTGTTTGAGACTAGTTAGGTCATATAATATTACTTAAGATACCCACATTTTCAGTTTTTTTTAAACCCTTGAGGTCCCAATGAGGTTAGCTTCCTCTCTCTTAACTTGGCAAAGAGAAGAGATATATTTCACATTTTCTTTCCTTTTGCTCACCAGGTAGTTGCTCCTAATAACTTCTATTCCCTCCACCATCTTGAATTGAGTCAGAAAGTCAGTGATCATTACCTGGCACGTTCTCTCTCTCTCTCTCTCTCTCTCTCTCTTTCCTTTCCTTTTTAATCATCCATTTCTCACTCTGAAGAAAAGTTGGTGGAATATCTATATCTTCACACCTTTATTTTCCATATGAACAAACACCACCAAAGGGGTCTATCAGATTTTACTTAAGTGGTGGGATTACTACAGATAATTTCATTGTAAAAGGGAATGGAGAAATTTCAAACACTATTCTAAACATGACTTTCCCAGAGCACAAGAAAAAAGCACCCCAAAGTTAAACTCCATTTAGATATCCCCACTTCCTGCTCTTGCCACCTAGTTTTCAATATGTGACTTTCTAGTACTTTCTTTTTCTGATCACCTTAGTGGAGACTATATCATCATAGAGCTTGCCTCACTGTGAAATCCACCCTTCTTTCTTTTTTAATATGCATACTGTTCAGCTCAGCCTGTCACAACAAAATACCATAGACTCTGTGTCTTCAAATATAGTAACATTGGTGGATAGGGATTCAATATATGGATTTCAGGGGGACACAGTTCAGTCCGTGGCAGTATGTTACTACTAATGTGTGTCATTCAGTGGGTCCCAATCTCCTAGAGGTGCCAGGAAGAGGATGGGCATCCTATATCAGGGCCAATGCGAGGCCTCCACATCAGCGTATGCTGCTCCTAGTGGCTACGTGGTTTCCCTGAGGCTTCTGTTCAGTGACAACCATCTGACGCTGCCTCCCTGTTTCTATCATTCTGTTCTGCATCTCTCTGTTTCTCTATGCTTTCCTCTCTTTTTCATTTTCTCATTCTCTCTCTCAGTCTCTTCGAATACATATTCTCTCTCTCTCTCTCTCTCTCTCTCTCTCTCTCTCTCTCTCTCTCTCACACACACACACACACACACACACACACACACACAAAACGTCCAAGAACAAATATTAATTTTCAGAGACAACATGTTCTAAGCCCAAGGCCACAAACTGGAATGCTTCCAGGGCCATCTAGATAATGTAAATACAGAATAAAAGAGATAAAGTGAAATTTTAGGAAGTGGAGAACCTCCCACCCTATACTCTTTTCAACTATACCCACAATGGCCTGTGGGAAGAATAAGTAAGAATTCCTGCTTCACTGGGTTCACCCTGACACCCAGAAAGTAGAAATGAGTGTTTCTAAGTGTTTCATTTTAATTTCAACCAAGGACTATTCTCCACCTAGTGTCAGTCTTGGATGGGGTTGGGGTGATTTTCTTATTCCTGCAGGAATCCTCATCTGTTTAATAAAAAAACACAAAGGAAGTCAGTCAAAGTCTTGTTATGCTGATAATTGTTTCGGAAGTAAATCTCAGATACCACTGTGGAGTTTCTCCTTCCAGACAGCAGCAAACAGACTCTCAACTTCTCCCTGGCTCCTACTCAGATGTAGCTTCATAAGGACTCTGATCTTTGGATTGGGGTGCAAATCTATTCTTTCTTCTTTTCTAGAGAAAAACCTAAAAGAAGCCTCCTCCATAGTGCTGAATAATATCTCCCAGACTGTGTGCCCAATACTTTAACCTTTGGCCTTCGTGCATCATTTTTGTAAACATGACCACAAGTCCTTACCTACCC
Source organism: Indri indri (assembly GCA_004363605.1). NCBI lineage: Eukaryota > Metazoa > Chordata > Mammalia > Primates > Indriidae > Indri > Indri indri. The sequence continues at coordinate 16,722 of RJWJ010018844.1, forward strand.
ACCCCTCCCATGCTTCCACTGCAAACCCTGCATGCTCAAATATGTGGACACAAGCCTGCTCCTAATGTTGGAGACCCTGAAAGAAAAGGACAAAGGGAGGCTACATCCATGTACAAGTTTTTGTGTAGATATATGTTTTTATTTCTCTTGAGTATGCTCATCGCAGTAGAATTGCTCATATGGTATCTATACATTGAATTGTTTTAGGAACTATCTGTTTTCCACAGCAGCTGCACCATTTTGCATTCCCGCCAGCAATACACAACGATTCTAATCTCTCCACATCCTCACCAACACTGGTTATTATCTGACTTTTTAATTATAGCCATCTGCAATGAACTGAATATTTATATTCCACTAAAATTTGTATGTTGAAATCCTGCCTTCGAGATGGTGGGTATTAGGAGCTGGGGCCTTTGGGACATGATTAGTTATGAGGGCACAGCTCTCATGAATGGGATTAGTGCCCTTATAACAGAGACCCCAGAGAACTAGCTCACCCTTTCCTCCATGTGGGGACATAGAAGGTGCTGTCTATGAGGAAGCATAGCCACACCAGACACCAAATCTGCTGGTGCCTTGATCTTGTACTTTCTGGTTCCAGAACTGAAAGAAATAAATTTCTGTAGTTTATAAGCTGTCCAGGTTAAAGTATTTTTATTATAGCATCTCAAAAGGACTAAGATACCATCCTACTGGATGTGAAGTGGTATCTCATTGTGGCTGTGATTTATAGTACTTTTTTTTATCTTTTCCCACAAAATTATACCATACCATAAGAACTATAAATCTCTAGGCCCGTAATTCTTAAAATTTTGGTATTGTCTTTTATTACGTTCTGCTTGTACATCTATCTATCCAATATCAATTTAGGTATTATAGTTTCCTGATGTTTCAACCACACATTTTTCATACTCATATTTAGCTTTACTTCAACAATTAGCAGCTTAAGTCATGTTGTCAATTGGATTCCTGCATATTTCAGCCAGTATTTCTGTCTCTAGATATTGTCCACTGCAGTCTCTTCTTCTCATTCTCACCTGGACATCCTTCAGAAGCACTGTTTCATTTCTTTACCCCCTCGTCAAGCACACAGCATAGCTCTTCCAGATGTTTTACTTGAAATCCACTGCCAGCCTAGAATTTCATGCTGTTAGTGAATTAGGCCAAATTTTTGTCTCTGTGCTAATTAAGGTTACTGACTTTACAATGTTGGACTCGCCAGGACCATTATTCTTTTGCTCATTCTTTCCCTTCGATCTGGAATACTTCTCCATTTCCCTCTATTAATCTAAATTACACTGTGTTTTCATGGCATTTGCCAGTTTAGTCCTTAGTTTCCCAACCTCGGCTCTCACCAGCTTTGCACAGCTGGGATCATGGATATCATAATGTAAAGGTTCCATCTTCATCCTACCACCAATTTGGTCTTAAAAACAATCAAAAACAGTTTCTAAAGACATTACTGGTTTCAGAATGGCATTAAAAAAAGAATAGAAAATATTTAAGCATATTTTTCTTTGGAAGAGGAGGAAAGAGAGAGAGAGCAATTACACTTACAGGCAAGAAAGGGGAGGATTCAACACAAGCAGTATAAGAGGACACAAAAGCAATGAAGAAATGGTGCGGTGGCAGTGGTGGTAGAATTTAATAGTGAGGGGAGGGGAATACATTTTTTTCCACTGTAGTGAAAAGAAAGAAGACTGTATGTTTAAATTAAGAGAGACATTGCAGTTGTGAGGAAGGAAATTACATAAATTCTTGTCAAAGCTTTATCCTTTAGTACTACAGTCCCCAACCCCTGGGCTGCAGACCAGTACCAGTCTGTGGCCTATTAGGAACTGGGCCACACAGAAGGAGGTGAGCGGCAGGCAAGCCAGCAGAGCTTCATCTGTATTTAGAGCCGCTCCCCATCGCTTGCTTCACCGCATAAGCTCCGCCTCCTGTCAGATCAGCAGTGGCATTAGATTCTCATAGGAGTGAGAACCCTACTGTAAACTGCACATGCGAGGGATCTAGGTTGCTTATGAAAATCTAATGCCTCATAATCCGAGGCGGTGATGCCAGCTCTGGGGAGAGGCTGCAAACACAGATTATCATTAGCAGAGAGGTTCGACTACACAATAAATGTAATGTGCTTACACAATAAATGATTGCATCCTCAAACCATCTCCTCCCCACCCCCATGGTCTGTGGAAAAATTGTCTTCCATAAAACCAGTCCCCGGTGCCAAAAAGGCAGGGACCACTGCCTTAGAAGACTTAATATGAGAACTGCATGAAGGATTAAAATGGAAAAGTTGACGTGTATCAGACTGAAATTAAAACAGTTGTTAGTGTTGTGCCAGCTTCTGCAAGGTCTCCGAAATTAGGTTTGTCATATTGAATATGGAGAGGAAGAGACCTGTATTTTATTCTTATAATTGACTCTTCAGTTCTTGACAAGCTAGGTCACTATACAAGGTTCAGTGTCCTCATCTGTCGATTGGGTCTTTCTGAGGACTGAATGAATTAAAGTATGTGAAGCACTTAGCACAATGTTTGGCACATGGTGGGTACATAGAGGATTTTGCTGTTGTTATTGATGAAACAATTATCTGAAATGCGGACAATTTTCTGAAACATTGCACAGTTGTTTTGATGAGGCCCAGAGGAAACCAGCAAACATAACTAAAATATATCAAGGAAAATATTTCACACTTGACAAGTGATGAACAAGTAAGAGAGATGCGTGCTTTAGTTTATACTTTTGCAGTAATGTTTAAAGTCGACCCAACACTGTTTATCCTAATTATCCTTACATGATAATTATATATATAGAATTCTTTCATTTATAGTATTATTTGTCAGAGAAAATCTTTGTTGATGAAATCCTAAACTTCTTGAATTAAAAGTAAAAAATATATGTGGCTGTGTCTGTGACCAATGGCTCACACATAGAGCATCAAGCCAAGAAAGGAGTTCATTTTTAAAGCAAATGGTTTTGAAATTTTATCATATTGAGATACTGTGATTCAATAGACCGTGGGAATTACCAACAAGTATGTCAGGAAAATAAAATTAATAGTTTCTATCTCAGAGAGAGGAACACTGCAGGTTGATGAATAAGTTCTCAGAATTATCTAAATGCTGAAAATAGTGTGCTAAAGCTCAAAATTAGTTCTAATGTTATCAAAAACACTGCAGTAAGATGCATCAATTTGTTCAAAAGAAATGGAATAAAAATATTTGTCTGACAGAAGAATGCAAGACGTATTGGATGGGAGAGACCCTGGAGTCAGGAGCCTCAATCAGGAAACCATGTTCCATGTTGAAATAATGAATCCTTAAATGTCTAGGAGAAAATTACATCATTTTTCTAATGTTTGAAAGATGCATCTCTCCAGCTATTCAGTGTCTTTTCTAGTCCTATGAGTATACTAAAGCTAATAAAGGAAATGGATGTGTTTGCTTGTGAGGAATTAAAGAGAATATTGTTAACGATGCGGGTTTTCTACTGACAGTGAAGAAGATGGACAGTGAGGATGATTTTGTTGAATGTGATCATACAACCTAGGAGCATGTCTGGGTGCCTCTTACGCACCTCTTCTAACCTCACAACCTATCCGCCCCTCCTCTTACTCCACCCACCATTCCAGATGCATTTCCTACAGGCTTGACTAGCTTCCTGCAGGTGCAGTCTAGTACCACCTTCCCTGAGCCTGCACAGATCTTCTCACTTCCTGCCCCAATCACCTAGAAACCCATTTGGCATTCATGCACAAGTGTGCAGTGTTGGCCAGGTGGCTACATTAGACCAATGGGAAATGAAAATCAACTCTCAGGCACATTTTATAAGATTCCTCAGAAGCGAAGTACCCATTACTAATAGCATTAGCCACTTCAATAGACACATATTTTTTGTTCTTCATTCTTCCCTGTTTGCTAACTCGTCCCGCACTTTTGCAACCTAGAATTACATTCCTAAATAAACAACACATAAACCTCTGTCTTAGACTCTGCTTTTGGGGAACCTAGGCTAAGACAGAGAAGTTCTTCTACCTTTCATGTAATAGTTTTTCCTTTTTATTATTTTTCAGAAAATAATCAAAGTTTTTGCCCAGCTAGTCATATAGCTCTACATATTTTATTTGGTTGGTTTATCTGTTTGTGTATTTAAAAAGGCAAATGATAGGAAACAAAGTTGTTTTGAGTTTACTTCAGAAAGTAAAAACTCAAAAAATAGTACCAGTTTTCCTTAGTGTTGATGCATTTTAATGCATGGTTCAGGTGTGAAGGGCAGTTTTATGGGTCAACTTGGTGAGGCTATAATACCCAGCCATACAATTGAACACAAATCTAAGTGTTACTGTGAGTGTATTTTGTAGATGTGGTTAACTTCTACAATCAGCTGACTTTGAGTAAAGGAGGTTACACTGGATAATATGGGTGGGCCTCATCCAATCAGTCGAAAGGCTTTAAAAGAAAAAATTAAAGTTTCCCACAGAAGAGGAAATTATGCCCTAAGACTGCTACATCAACTCCTGCCTAAGAGCTTCCAGTTTGTTGGTCCGCCCTGTTTCAGATTTGCCAGCCCTCACAATCACATTAACTATTTCCTTGAAATCTCTGTCTCTCTCTCTCTCTCAGTATACATATATATTTTCTGTATATATACACACATACACGTATGTGCGTGTATGTGCACCCATATGCATACATATATACATATATGCATGTGTATTCTATTGGTTCTGTTTCTCTGGAGAACCCTGACTGCTACATCATGTAATATTTTAAAGCAATATTCTAAATGTATCATATTGTCAAATATGTTACATGAAAAATATTTTATAATCAAGAAAATATTTACATTGAATAAACACATGGGGAACAAAATATTATAAAAATCTTCCTTACAGAAAAATTCCAGATCATATAGATGCTCCCTTCTCTATGAGGATAACTGGACTCAATGACTCCCTTTGGAAGAGTAGTGTAAGGAAATGGAAAAATAATAACGTTATGGTAGAGAAAGCTAATAAACACTGCCTCACCCAAGTGATGAAACTTAGCAGCATCTGTGATGTCATGTGGACAGCATGTATCCCACTATGATGTGACAAGAAAGACAATTCACCTCCATTCTATTTTTCTCCCCAAACTGGTAACCCAGACTAAACATAAGGTCAATATCAAATAATCCCAGATTAGGGGACATTCTACAGGACAAATGGACAGTCCTCCTCAAAACTGCTAACACCATGACAAACAAGGAAAGACTGAGAAAATATTACAGATCAGAGGAGAAAGGGGAAACATAACAATTGAATGCAGTTTGGTACCCTGAACTGATTCTTGGAGGGTGGGGAGGAGAGGACATTGATGGGAAATCTGGTGAAATTCAAATAAAGTCTGGAGTTTATTTAATGGTAATGTACCAATACCATTTCCTTACTTTTGATAAACATACCATAGTAATGTAAGATGTAAACAAGGGAGATAATGGATGAAAGGTATATGGAAATTATTTTTACTATCTTCCCAAGTTTTCTGCGAATCTAAAATTATTCCAAAATAAAAATTTGCTTTATAAAGGTAAAATATTTACTTGCTTTCATTATTTACTAAGTCATGGTGATATTTAATAAATTTGAGAAGCATTTCTGACATAAATGTTTTGAAAAATTTCCACAGCTAAAATATTTTTATTTAATAAAAAAAATTCAAGTTATGTTATGCATACAAAGAGAAAAACCTTCACATAAAAGCCAAATTTGACACTAGCTCAGTCAAAATTCCTTAACTGTAGGAGAAAAATTCTAAAGAAATTAAAATCCAGGAGAATATAAAATATACATTATGTGAAGACATTTTCCCTATTATTTGGTCCCAATTCTATCTGGAAAATAATATCTAAATTGAAATTTTATGGATGATAATTTAAAGTCTGTTATATTATTCATAATAGTACAAACGTGATCTATAAACAGACCTCTGATATTTTTGAAATATTTGCGCTAAATTTTGATTACCAAATATTGGAAAAATATATATCTTGATGTCAAAAGCAGACTATTTGAAAATAAGAAAAGCATAAAATTTAATAAAGTAATAGTTTACATTTGTATCATCGATATTTTAACATGCATTGGCAAAACATTATTTTCCATGAAGGAATTAAAAACATTATTTAAAACATTTTTTATTTTATTTTATTTCTTTATAAGACAGTAAGATAAAAAAACAAATTTTTGTTTATTAAACCTAGTTCATTTCTTATTTGACTCACATTATTACTAAAAATATGTAGAAATAGTATAGAAATAAATACTGATGTTAAAAAATCATTTATATTTGACTACTTTCCAAATTTACTGGTAAGAGCAGATTCTGCATTCACTCCTTATCTTTCCTTGTGACAGATCTTACTTGTTCCCTAATCAGTATCTTGTCTGCAGGTTTTGTTTAGGGCAATGTGCCTGATGAAACTGCTTACATCCCTAGACTGCCTTGCAGTTAGTGGTGGATATAAAACCTTGCTACCTGCAACAAGAGGAAGCAGATGTCTACTGAGAAGGGACTTCTGAGGACACTTAGTTTCTCTAATAAACAGGAAAGTCTTAGCTAGCATGCATCTTTTGCTCTTTGTCCTTTGTCCTTTTCATCCTGCCTATCCTGGAGGAAGATCCGCCCTTTCGTAATCCCTGGGATAAAGTGCACACAGGAAAGCACAACAGGAAGTTTGAATAAGTCAAACTCCTTGCTTGCTTAAACAATTTCATCAGCGTTGGATAGCCTACTTGCAGATGATTTCTTATAACTGATAAATACAAACCATTATTTAGTTAGAACACTGTTACAGAGTTTCCGATGCATGCAAATTCCAACATCCTATATACTCTCCTCTGTTCCAAAAATTGGTTAAAGATCAGTTTGCTCATTTTTAGTTTGAAATTACAGACCATTTGGATGTTGAATCTCTTGATCATCCAAAAGGTGGGGAAAAGTTTTGTAGCATCTTTCATTGTGGTGGGTCATTTGAGAACTGCAGTGATAATCCTTCCCCCCTCCCACCATTTTGATGCTGTTTCTTGGTTAAAGGATGATTTCAATGCATATGAAGAAATTTTTCAAGAAATCACCTACATCTTAACAGCATTTATTTGTTGGTGTCTATGATTGTATTTTATCTTTACATTCTAGAATGTTACTGTTATCCATTCTTTAATTTTTCTCCTACATGGCATTCTTACATTTGAATGGCTATACTATAATTACATAATTTCATGCAATCATAACAGCTGCCTGTCTCCTGATAAAACATAGCTTTTTAATACTAATCATTCTTTTTTCTTAAATATTTTACACTGTTAGGAAGAAGTCATAAAGTGTATATTCTATTCTCTGTGTTACCTAATGTGCATTCCCATGTTGGTTATTTAGGATCTTAGGATGGTATTTCGTTGCACATAGTAAAAAAAAAAAATATCTGCTTTGCAAAAGTGGCATAAATAAGATTGAAATCTCTTGTGTTAAAACCTGTAGATAGGCAGTCTAAGCATGATTTTGTGGTTCATGGTGTCATCAGAGACTGTGCAGTAAATAATTTATCCTTACCTAAAAAGAAGTCTGGTCTTTGTCCTTGGTTTCTAGGTGGTAATCTCTAAAATCTTACAATATTTTCCTAATAAAAACCTTTGTTTGCCTAGGGGCCCTGGGCCAGCTATGCATAACAATGCGATTTAGAGTGAGAGCTTTGTGCAACACAAGCGATGTGATTTAGGTTAGGAACCTTGGGATAGACCAGATGAGAACAAGATGATTTATGGTGGGAGCTTTGGCTTTTGTGGTATAAGTTGACTTTCAGAAGAATTGGAGACTGAAGTAGGTAACAGGTGTGATCAACAAGATTCACATGATAGACTCTGCATACCAAAGCTCTAATGAGCTTCCCCGGTTAGCCGTACTCTGTGAATGTTGTCACACTTTGTTGCTGGGAAATGAACACTGCCCACAACTCCATGGGGAGATGACAGCTGAAAGTTGGAAGCTGGGCCCTCTGTGTTTGAAACTTTCCTGGGCTCTGCCCTGTGTGCCTCTTCCCTTGACTGTATTTAATCCTTTTTAACTGTAATATACCATAATCATGAGTTTAACATCTTTCGATGAGGTCTGTGAGTCCTTCTAGCAAATTGTCAAACCTGAAAGAGGTCTCAGTGACTCATAAATTTGCAATTGGTGTCAGAAGTGATGATGTTCTTGTGGACTTTTTCCCTCTCATTTGGCAGGGACCCAGCTTCTGTTTTTTGTTCTACCCATGCATGTGGTTTCTATCCTCTAGGTTACTTTATGATCCAAGAGGGCTGCTAGAATATCACACATGATATTCTTCAGTGATTATCATTGAAGGCTGAAAGAGGCATCAAAGATGTAGTGGCAGGGAGCTGTCCCTGTCGGTTTGGTAAACTTGCTCTCCGCAGCCTTTCCAGAAATTCTATACAGCATATCTAGGTTATGACTCTTTAGCTGGACTTAGTCATATGGCCACACTTAGCTGCAATGGAATTTAAGAAGTCTTTTGATTCCGATAGCAATATGTGCAGTAAATTCAAAATTATGTTACTTAAAAGGGAACATAAAGGTTGGGTTAGAAAACTAGCAATCTGTGGCACATGGTTCTGTAACAGTATCCTTAACATAAGCAATACATGTAAATAAACTCTTTGAGGAATGAAAATTATTTTTATAATACCATTTTGATTATGGAAATAAAATATTTGACAATCTGACAGCTGGTTTTAAAAATCAATTATATGAAATTACCCTCGAAAAATAAAAATACAATGTCCACATAAAGACTCATACATAAATCATTGCAGCATTGTTCATAATAGCCCCGAACTGGAAACAATCCAAATGTCTGCCAACTGGCGAACAGAAGTTTTAAAGATATGGTAAATCCAATAATGGAATACTATTTATCAATGAAAAGGAATGAAGCATTAATACTGTAACATGAATGAATCTCAAATCGCTATGCTAAGCGAAAAAAGCCAAATGAAAAAGGCCATAGTGAATGATTCCACCTATATGAGATGTCCAGGAAAGGCAGATATGTAGAAACAGAAAGCAAAAAAATAGGCTGCAAAAGGGCCAAGGAAACTTTTTGTGATAATGGGCACAGCCTAAAATTGGATCGTGATAATGATTACACGATTTAATAAATTTACCAAAAATCCTTGAATTATCCTCTTACAATGAGTGCATTTTACAGTTTATAAATTTTGCCTCAATCAAACTATTTACAAATAAATAAATTACGTGAAATTCCAGGGAAGATGTGTCCAGGAGCTGCCCTAGCAAAAGGACAGCCCTGTAAAAGTGAGTGTTTTATAACAGTCATATGCAGTGGTTCTTACGTCCGCCTGAGGACTCCTCTGTATTAGAATTATATAGTGAAATTCTTTACAGATAAAGGTTCTTGTATCCCATCCTGCAATCCTAGGTTGGAGCCAGATAAGTTTCATTTTAATGAGTTATTTAAGTAATTATTTTTCACACTAACATTTGAGAACCCCTGATCAAAAAAGATAAGTAATTTGGGCTAGTTATATAGTACATTGAGGATGCGGTTTAAGGATAGATGGAGAGTTGAGTATTTTCAAGCTTAACTAGGGTTTAATTTCTATAGCATGATGCCATGATTTGTGTCAAACATTCAAGAAAAATTATAACTGTTCATATTAATAGAAATGAACTACTTTCAAGTTTCAGAACTAAAATACCTTATGAAATAATACAAACCTTTAACATAGGTAAAGGCCTAGCACAAAGTAAATATTTTTGACTCAGTGAAGGAAAGATTGAGAAAAGAAAGGAAGGAACTTTGGGTAGGACTGAATGAGATGTAATTATAACATATCAAATGAAAGTTGTTTAAGTTGTTGACATATTTCCCTGTTTAAATGTCAGAAATATATTTGAAATATTCTAAAGGTAGTAAAAGAAGTTAAGGACAATACAAATGAATACTAATTTTCATCTGAACTCAAGGAAGAAATATGATACTGGGCAGTTTCAAAATGGAAAATTAGTTTAATAAGTTTAGGAAGTTAAAGTATTGATGTTGTCTTAATATTAGATAGGTCATCAGCTTTAAAATGCAGAAAAAATACAGCCATTTTTGGAGAGAAACTTGCCAGTTCAAGATAGAAAAGAGAACAGATTTTAAAATACAATAACAATTATCTAATCTTGAATGACTGAATGGATAATGGTAATTTAGAAACTGATAAAAAAAAAAAAGTGAGGTAGGGAGTCAAAGAGCTCCAAGGAACAATAACAATTATTTCTCAAAAAAATAAGTGACAAATGGGGTTGCTATTTTTTCGATAGAAAGTTTTACATCTTTCTAGAGAATTGCGCAAATGACGAGCAATTCCTTAAAACTGAAAAGTCATCACTTAAAAAGTTCTTTGTTTGAAATAGCAATTAGTGAGAGACTAATTATTACCTCAAAATTATACAGAGAAAACTAAAGCATTCAGAGAAGGCTACTAAAATATTTTGGATTCTGACATTTGGCAACAATAAGAACTTGGACAAGTAAATTTCTTTATTTTTATTTCTTCATTCTGTAAAATGGGGCTGGTAATACTACCTTCTTCAAATGATTTTGCGAATATGAAATTGGATGACAGATGCAAAATACTTAGCGCCAATGTGTCACACATAAGCTTTTGACAAAGGTTAGTCATTATTGTTATTCTTACTATGACTTGTTCTAAAAGATCAGTATTTTTTAAAAAAGATATCTAACTCAAAAGAAAAAGCAACCAAATACAGCTTTATTCACCAGATTCTAAGACATTAGAAATACTGATCATTCCTTTAATGTCACTGTGAGTGGCTTAATCTTTCAGCAACCTTGAACTGTCTGTGGTTTCCAGCACTACTGATTCATGCCTCTATCTGCTTTAATCACACTTTCTCCCTGCTTGGAATTTCCATTTTTTCCTCCATCTTCCCCCACTTCTAACTGCCCAGCTTTACCTCAAATTTTCTGACAGGCTTATAAACCTTCTCTGGCCCCATTAGCACAAGTAAAGTATTTCTCCTTTAAGGCTCCTGTAATACTTTTTGTGTAATATTATCACTGTTTCCCCACATGCTTTTGTAATAATGTTTATGTTAGCCAACTTTCTTAAAAACAGAAGCTGTTGTGATGTCTTTGTATATCACTGCTCAGAATAGAGGCTGGTTTATCACAGGCACTAGGTAAATGTTATTTGCATTTCATTGGTTTGAATCAGTATGTAGAATCTGTTAAATTGGGATATGAGTTGAAACCATTAATAGGTGCAAGAAGTATTTAAAAAATACATAGATGAAGGACTTATAAGAAGTAGATTAAGCAACACAGATATATTTAAAGATTATTTTCAGGGATGACGTGGTCTTCTAGGCAAATGTCCCTACCATCAAGTAGGTTTAGAATATTTATAGATAAACCACAGGTCCCTCTCATACTGTTAGTAATATTTTTTACATTCTGGTATATACTCTGCTCCTTTCTTTACCTTCTACTAATTTCTCATTCATTAGCCATAGCCAGTAATACTCAAATGAAAGTATTTAGTATTAAATAGCCCCTTGATTCTTTATAAAATAAACATTTTCTTTGATAATGTTTAGTTGTATCAGAAATTGTTCTTGCTCTTACAACTTTCAATCTTTCAATAATTTGTAATATAAACTATGTCCAGCAAAACACGAAACTTAAAAAATGACTTATTACTAAGAGCATTTTTATTTTCAGTACTAATTTGTAGAGCAAACCACAGGTTTCCTTCTTTATTTATAAAAAGTTTTTCTGAAGCATTTTCGTTTACTTGTTCTTGAAAACAATTTGATTAATATTGCCTTGAAATCCAATTAGTATATATTTATTGCTTTAGACAAAGGTAACTATAATGTGATCCTGGACTTTATGTAATATCTAGCCTGTAGGGGAAGACTATTCTTTACATATTATTTTTTTATTTCAAAATAATAAAGAGGTACAAAATTTTTGTTACATGGATACATACTCTCTATAATGCTGAAGTCAGGGCTTTCAGTGTACCCACCACCAGGAAAGTGTTCATTGTACCCACTAGGTAAGTTTTTATCCCTCACTCCCCACCTACTCCTCTCCTTCTTAGTTTCCAATGTCCTTTACTTCTTTTTGTGCCCATGTGCTCCCATAATTTAGCTCCCACGTATTAGTAAGAACATGTGGTGTTTGTTTTTCCATTCCTGAGATACTTCACTTAGGAGAATGGTCTCCAGTTCCATCCAAGTTGCTGTAAATGACATTATTGCATTCCTTTTTATGTCTGAGTGGTACTTCGTGGTATATATATACAACATTTTCTTTATCCACTCATGTATCAATGGCATTTAAGTTGATTCCATATGCTTGCAATTGTGAATTGTGCTACGATAAACATTTGAGTACAGGAAAAGAAATCATTTTGTCAAAATGACATATTATTTTTATCTCTGAAAAACAAATTTGAAGTAGTTTCAATGGAAGACTTTTATACTGAAAAAGGAAATAATACATAGCAATTGAAATAGATTCAAAACAAGGGGGAGACAAGCAAGCAATTAACCATGTTGCAAGAGAAGAATGAAAGAAAACCATACTATTTATACATTAGGTAGTTTTGGAGCACAAAACAGGAAATATTTTCTACAAGGTAGGATGAGATCAAGGAAAACTTCTTGGATAAGGTGGCATTTCAGTTTGAATTTGATGCGTGGTGGCTCACACCTGTAATCCTAGTGCTCTGGGAGGCCAAGGAGGAGGGATCGCTTTAGCTCAGGAGTTAGAGACCAGCCTGAGCAAGAGGGAGACCCTGTCTCTACTAAAAAGAGAAAAATTAGCCTGGCGTCGTGGTGCACACTCATAGTCCCAGCTACTCGGGAGGCTGAGGCAGGAGGATCGCTTGAGCCCAGGAGTTTGAGGTTGCTGTGAGCAAGGCTGACGCCACGGCACTCTAGCCCAGGTGACAGAGTGAGACTCTGTCTCAAAAAAAAAGAAAAAGAATTTGAATTTGATGGACAAGAACACATTTACAAACGGAGAAAGGCGTATCAGGTTAAAAGAATATCTATAAAATCACAAAGATACTGTACAATGAGTATTTTGGTGTTGTACAAATGTAGTGTATATGGGAGGGATGTTGGTACATTACACATATACGATGGAGACATGTTTTCCAGCAGAGTGAGGCTGAGTAATATTACATATTGGAAAATCTTGGAAAACATGATAAGCAGTTTAGGGTAAAGAGGAACTACTGAAAAATTTGAGCAGGGTGTCATAAGAACTCAGGCAGTTTTAAAGGGAAAAGAGCTAGATGAAGAAAGAACAGTTACATAATTAAGGTAATTAATTATGGAAAATATGGAATTCAGAACTAGGTCAGTAGCAATATTCTTTAAGAGTAGGAGCTTCATTTTTAAATATTTCATTGCACCCAACGAACTGCCTTGCATAAAATCAGTGCAGAAATAGTATTTGATGATGACTAGAAGGATATAATTTTAAGGAATTTCCTCCAGTCCCAATTCTCTTTTCAGAGTATGATAGATTTACTCTGCTTTCAATTCGCTTTTAATCTCTTTATAATTTTTAGGAATAAGGATAGATTCTTAGAAAGTGTGACTATATTAACTCATGCACATGATTAAAATAACATGGGTTGCCAGTATAAATTTAAACACAAAGTTTAGATTGCAAACTAAAAAAGCTTAAAGTATCATAGAGAAATAATTTACTACAGTTGCTAGATTTTTAGAAAGCAAAACTATACAAGAGAATAATGGCAATGATATTTAAAATATTTCCAGAAAATGAATATTTGCCTAAATTTTGCTAATTATGAGGAATATAGAAATCATACTACTGAATAGTTGATTGCAAGAATTTGTTTTTCTGGGTATACAATACAACATTATTTCTTTTTCTAATTTTATCTTATCTATTTTTTTTCTAATTTATCAATTATTTAAAAAAATTTTTTGTTGTATGGAAAAACACAAGTCTTTATTTTGAGTTCCATTTTAAAGGCTGAGTTAATTTTCATTTTTGATATTTGAATTGAAATATTATTCTCTGGAATTCCAAAAAATACCTTGGAGCAGCTCTTCAGACCTCACGTCCTGGTTTGGATGACTACCTTTATCTGTCTTCTTACTGCCAATATCGCCTACGTGTCCATTGTAGATAAGAGCAACTGGAATTTTAGTTTGGATATTGGTGAATAGGAGCTGTCAGAAAGAATTTAAACAGTTCAGCACTCCTGAAA
>RJWJ010018845.1:0-31056 GCA_004363605.1 Indri indri
CCATTTAATCATTATTTTCCTTTTCCTTTCATGTAGTTTCTTTGCTGCTTCATAAATTTTCGTATCCTATTATATGTATTCCAAATGCTTCTTGGCTTGAGGTAGGATATAAATAAATTAGCTTATCATTATTATTGCTGAGCATCAGAACAACAAGTTTGAGATCCACCCTGTGTGATGGAAAACAATAAAGTCAAAGTCTGAACATTTTCATGTTTATGTTTTCATGTCAACTATTTTCCACTCACCAACTTAAAGAGATGCTTTAATCTGAAAGAGCTTCTTATAGCCAGAAAAGGTTAAATGTGAGCAAATAAGAGAAAAGACCAGGTTTGAACAGAAGATCCCTGGTGTTTGTGCCCTGAGAGGAGGTAACATTGCCAGCTGTGCATTCTGGGCTAGTTATTTAATCTCGTCTGTGCATTTTCTCATCTATAACATGGGGATAACAGAACTTTCCTCAGAGGCTGCTGTGAGGATTAAATGAGACAATCCAGGACCCCCCTTAGCAAAGTGCTCAATCCATGACAGCTGCTATCACTGCTACTACAGGCTGAAACAGAAACCTGTGCAATGAGGTTTAGGGAACTTCCTAGCCTGTGAGTCACACAGGCTAACGCCCCAACATGGGAAGGTACAGCGTGGCAGGGAATGCTGGCATCAAAGTGGATGTCCATACACTTTCTCATGTGTGTCTGAGGAGGGGTATAGGGTGGGAGAGGGTGAGTATCTATTTAAACAAGCTTGCTTTTAAGCTATAGACAGCACTTAAGATTAGAGACTTGTTCGGCAGCCAGGATTCCTACAGTTCCCTCGTCTCACAGGTCCTACAAATAAAGTCTAAAAATGACGAGTAAAGTCAGAATCCACTGAACACTGAACTATGACAGCACAGATATCAAAGGATACATGATGCTACAATACCATCTATACATCCATCTACCAAACATTTTTGAGCATCAACAATGTGCCAGGCACAGAGATGAATCATCAATGATCTCTGCCCTCAAGGCGCTAGTGGAGGCAGCCAGACACACTTGAGCAGATAAATTATGGAAGAGCCCAATCAGTGCTCTTACCAAGGTACAAACAAGGTACTGTGGGAGCCCAGAAGAGGGGACAATTGACTTCGCCTTCCACTTGCCTAAGGTGGAAACATCTGAACCTGGTCTGGAAGGACTCAGAGCCAGATGAAGAAGAGGGAAGAAGTACATTCCTACAGAGGGAGCAAGCAGCATGTGCAAACGCAAGGAGGCACTGAACAGCCCGAATGGACCATGGGAAACTCAGCATGGAAGAGGCCCATGTACGGGGGTGAAAGGGGAAAGCTGTGGCTGGAAAGCTTGGCCCAGACTGCTGGTCAAGATGTGAATTTTCTCTTATAAGCAACAGATGCTAACAGAACAGGGGAATGAGGCAATCAGCTTTATATTTTGGTAAGATTCTTCCAGTGGTACTACTGACAATGGGCTGGTGGCAGGGAGACCCATTCAAGGCAGATTGTGCCAGGCCTTGTCTGCTCTATGGCAGGGGCTGGCTGAATCCCGAGTTCCTCACGGAGCCAAAGCCATCACCGACACGCTGATGCTGTCTATATCAGAGCTCAGACCCAACATCAGCTATTCTAAAATGTCTGCATGTACTGTCAGCTCCATCGCTTATAACTCTTCCTCTAGGGGCAACTACAATCATTTTCTGCTTGATCTTCATATAAGCGGTGAACTACATTCAAGTGATAACTGCTGTAGCTTATGCCCCCTCTGAGGCTCAGATTGAATAATTTGGAATTTAAATAATAAAAAAGGAACAAGCTGACACTACAATAAGGTCACACTTTAGCCTCTTCTGAGCCAATACACAATTTGCTCTCAGTGAAATAGCCGAATATAATCAAATTAAATACAATTCCTATCACAAAAGAAGAAAGACCAAGGCTGTTCCAATAAACCAATCCTCCTGCCTAGTTAAACTGCAAAACCTTCAGGAAAGGTTTTGAAAGCATGACCCATCAGTTCTAATTTTTAAAACTTATCCTTTCAGTCAAGACTAGAAAAAGGCCCATTCCAACTTTTATCTTTGCTACAAAGTGCTGTTATCTTGGCTTGATGTCAGGAGCTCTATCTCTCTTTCTGCTGACAAGCAGAGACGAGAAAGATAAGATTGGAAACGAATCTCACTTCTCTGAGTAAATAAATAATCAATACTCATCTAAATGTAAATGAGAAGGTAGCCCCCTCTGATAACAGCACTCTTATCAGAGAGCCAATTTTCTTCAGACATTTGGCCTCAACCAAATCACCATCATTCAGCCCCAGCCTAATGGCAAAAAATCGTAACTAAATTGAACCGATCACCAGAGATCAACTAAGTTCGGCCCTGGCCACTTCAGGTTCAAATGTTTGGGAATGCAATTTTGCCACCATTAACTTTCAATAGCAATGAAGAACAGACTGGTCAAGGGGCCAGTCTGTGCAATAAACAAACCCCAGCAAGGGGGCCAGAGAGAGGAGGAGGAGGAGTGAGCGGGTTTAAGTGTTTAAACAACACCGCTGCCATGATGGAAGCAAACCCCAAAACTGTGAAGGGAAGGTCACTTCTGTGGGGCAGATAGAAAGCATTCTTTCCTCTATCTAAGGCATGGCTGAAACTGAGATGATGTTTAATTTGTCTAATAATGATGATGATTAAAGTTTATTAAAACAAATGTAAATAAGGAAAAAGATATTTAAAAGCTACTGTAGCTAAAAATAACCTAAGGTTCAAATGATCAATTTCCTTCAACTAATTTGTCTCAGGCTTATATGTGACCCAGCAGTGCCGCAGTGACCTGATTTTACTGAAAGAAGATGCCGTCTACAAGACAAATCACTTTCAAACCACTGCACTGGGGTTTCCATTTCTTTGCTGCAAAACTCAATTCACTGCTGATGAGAGTATTGGGGAAATTATGACCATTATTGATAGGACAGCAAAACCACTTTTACACAGAAGTCTTCAAGTCGACAGAAAGCTTGCACTAGACCATTAATGAAGGTGTCAGCTAGAATCAGAAATTAAAGACCAAGGCTGGGAAAGGCCTAATTTTTACAGCATGTTGAGGACTCCAGACACACAGAAGCAGCAGCCATTCATCCTCTTAAGAGTAACAGAGCTTAAATAAGGATGAGCAGAGGAGCGGGCTACTCTGCCAGCGATTAGGGAAAGAAAGTGCCTCTTTTTTGCCTGGTTTTTGGAGTTCTAAGAACATAGGCTGTCAATATTATCAGCACCAAATCTTTATCAGCCAAAGGAGGACATGCCTGGTGTGAGACAGAACTACTCAAAGTTTTACAATCTCTGCTAATGCTGTGAGTATCTAATTCTAGAATGTGGATGTGTGGTGGTTAGAGTGTGGGTTTCAGAGTCAAAAATACTTGGATTAAAATCCTGGCTATTATGTGTGACACTGGGCAAGTTAATTGATTTAAACCTTCATGGGGTAATTCCACAGATTATATGTAACAATACCCAGCACAAAATAAGCACTCAGTAAATGTCGGTTATTATATTGCTACACAAATTTGGCAAAATCATCAACTTGCCCTTTTTGAAAGCAAGTCAAACAATGCTTTGTTCCCAGACTATAATAACAACAACAGCGGCTGACACTGAGGACTTTACTGGCCCTTAACAAAGTGCTTTACATGCATTTGCTTTCTGTTTCCTCAGAAAACTCTGTGAGGGCTGGTGCGGGCTGAGACCTCATGGTCTCTAGTTCGCTCCAGCCAAAAAATAAAAAAACAAAAACCAAAAAATCTCTATGAGTTAGGCCCAATTACAATCCCCACTTTTACAGAGTAGGAAAATAAACCATGGAGTGGTTAAGGCACGTGACCATGGTGAAGTCAGGACAAGAATCCATGTGTCGATCCATGAGTGGATTATTAAAATTTGGTATATGTATACAATGGAATATTACTCAATTATAAGAAACCACAGTGATCTAGCACCTCTTACATTTTCCTGGATAGAGCTTGAGCCCATTATCCGAAGTGAGATACCACAAGATTGGAAGAATGGGCTCCACATGTACTCGCCATCAAATTGGCACTGACTGATCAGCACTATGGTGCTCACACGGTAGTAATAAAAAAAACCCCTCCAGGGATTAGGGGTTTGGGTGGGGGTAAACTCACACTTAATGGACGTGGTGAGCATTGTAGAGGGGAAGGGCATGGCTCTAATCCTCGCTGGGGTGGGGCAAAGACATAAAATATAACCAAAATGTTTGTACCCTCATAATATCCTGAAATTAAAAAAAAAAAAAGAATCCAGGTGTGTCTGATTCCAAAACCCGTGCTCTTAACCACTCTGCTATGCTGTATCCCATAAAGAATATTACAGGTTTTGATCTTTGTGTTAAAAAAAAGAATCATAAGGTTGAGATGAGTTATCAGTTCAGAAAGGAGTAAAGATGTTGGATGGGAGACTAGGCAGCAGGGAAGAGAATGGGTGGTTCACCTTGAGGGGGTCAAAACTGAAAGTCTACCGGCCCCACAGCAGGCACGTCGCGTGAACACCAGCTGCTTGCTCCGATTTTTCTGGGATGGTGGTGGTGGTGGCGGTCCTTTTTCTAAGTTAAGTGATTTACAGAGTTACTGCCTCAATCCACAGTTCTGAAAGTGTGATTTCTTTAGGGTTTAACTATACCCATTTCTAGGCTTGTTACAACTTTTTTATTGTGATAGAAAACATTTACTGGAAATATGTTACTGCTATTACCAGGTCATAAAATAAAAAGAAAAATAGTTTATGTATTGCCATCATTTCCAATCATCAATCAGAAAGTGCCAAGAGGAGGAAAGGAAAGGGCGTACAGCCGAGATTTCCTTCTTTGTGTAAGAGAAAATGCAGGAGCATCATAATTCTTCAGAACAGATTTCTTCTTGAATACCCAGCCTCACGGGTGGGCTCCCAGGAGGAGTAGGGAGGCATTCTTTTGGCATATCCCCTCCTCTCTGCAGCCCTGCCTGAAGCCCTGTCAGCATTAAGGGCTCTTTCATCCTACCTTCCTTGGACCTTGCTTCTCGCAGTGCACTGAGCATCCTGAGTTAGAAGTATTTTTGTCTATTTGTCATTCCCCCACCCCATTATCAGGGTATTCTTTGAAGATGGGGGTGGGGGGCTTTTTAAAAAAACTTAACTCTGTATTCCCAGGACTCCAGCACAGCAAAGGGTCTTTGTTGGTGCTTAACAATCTTTGTTAAATATAATGACTTCAACAAGGTAGAATTTAAAATTGAATAACTCGACAATCCACTTCTATAAATCTATCCTAAGAAATATTAGCCCAAGTATACAATGATGTATGTTCCAAGACGTTCACTACCAACACTGTTTTAATATAAAACTGCATACAACCTAAATGTTCACCAGTAGGAAACTATTAAATAAATTATGGTATATCTGTACACTGGAATGTTATATAGTTATAAAAATGAGCTAAGTTAATAAGACATGGGAAGATTTCTATAATACATTATTAAATTTTAAAATATATAGAATATGCAGAGTATGCTACATGTCAATAAAGTAAAACTCCCACTATGCATGTGCATTTATGTGTGTGTATTTGTGGAATATACACAATCTGGAAGGATATGAGCCAAACTGTTCTCATGGTTGCTCTGCTAACTCCAGTAACCTCTGGGGTATAGGATGGGATAGCAGCAAAGAAAGGGGCTTTTGCTTTTTACTTTACAGCTTTCTATCATATTTGGGCTTTTGACAGTGGACAAATACTGGTATTATATTTGTCATTCAAAAATACAATTTTAAAAAAATGAGGTTGAACAATCTTAGAGATTATTTCAGCTAGACCAGACTAGGGCCTGTGGCCTCTGGAGCCTCCTCTCACTGTATCTGGCCCCTCGCACATCATGCGGGCTCAGTGGCTGGACAGAGACCTAAGCAGCTGGGGAGCCAGGAAAAAAATGAGACAGAACCTATTCAAGGACTCCTGAGGAACAGAGTCAAGCCACAGGGTGGACCACACAGGCTTCCAGAGCTGCATAGGGGGCTGATAGCAAAGGGGAAGTGGACTGACTGGAGCATCTGAGGCCAGACTGCTGGCACCCAAAGACTGTTTACGAAGGCAAGCCATGACTGCAGTCCAAGGGCCAGATCCCATCTGCTGCTGTATCACCCCCATTTGAATAACTACACCCTGTCTCCTCATGGATTCTACATGGTGCTGTGAAAAACAAAGGGATGATCCTATACTACATATATCCCTCTAGGGCAGTTCTGATGCTTCCACTGGGGCTTTGAGATAAGAGGTGATGTGTCAGGAGTCCAGCCCTATAGCCCTGCAGGGTAAAGGATTTGACTGATACCCTAAGCTTAATATCATGTATATATCTAGGGAATGCCCTGAAAACTCTGCTGATCCCAGCACATTTGAGACAGTATATTGTAATGTCTATAAGCCAGACTGCTTGGGTTTGAACTCCCAACTTACTAGCTGTGTGACTCTGGGTAAGTTACTTAACCTTTCTGTGGCTAACTTTCCCACCTGTAAAAGAGGGAAAACAGGACCTATCTCTTAGAGTTGTTGCAAGGATTCAATGAGTTAATACAGGTAAAAAGTGTAAGCAGAAGGATGCCCGGCCCACCATTTTCACTAAGCGTGTGTAGTCTCAGCTGCCTGGTCCACAGGCCTGGGTTGCTACTTCTGCTTTGTAAGCAGCACTCAGAGAGAGAGGTCTCTAGTTTTCCAGCAGGGGTTGGAACCACTGAAGGTCTGCTATACTGGTCTCATCTCTCTCTGCTCTAATGACATAGCAATCCAGAAATATCCTCCAAACCATGCCATTTCAACCCTCTGTGCCTTTGCTCATACCAGTCCCTCAGTCTGGAACAATCTTCCCTTTACTTCATTTCTCTAGTCCCTGTTTGCTCCTACTCAAGGAGTCAAAACTCTGCTTACATGCCACAGCCTCTGGACTTCTTTGTGCAACCCACGCTAAAAAGATCTCTTGTACCACTAGGTATATGCAAGTTGAAGGTGGAGAGCACATTTCAGCATCCCTGCATTCCTAGGACAGCCTCAGCATACAGGCGTGTTTAGTGAATATGTGGTGATGAAACAAGTCCTGCCTTCTTGGCTACCATCCTGACCACCTCCTCCTCCAAAGCAGACTTGGAGCTCCATGTGACTCGAAATGCCTCCACTGTCTGGAGACTCCCATTAGTGCCCCAACTCTCTGCCTGGGTTTCCTGGGGATGGATGGAGCTAGTGTGGATCCAGCTGGCTCACCTGGACACTGGCTGGAGAACGGAAGGCCACCACTGTCAGGGGCCAGTCCCTCCTCCCCATCTGGTTCCTTCACCCAGGCCTACCTTCTCTAGCCACAGCAACCTGTCCCAACATGTCTCCTACCGAAGTTATCTGAGCTACAACACAGGCCTAAGCGGAGTCCATTCAACCTCAGAACAAGAAGAGGTCAGGCATGTACAGCCAAAAGTTTCAAAACTTGGAGAACGCTGTGAGCCACTGGAAGCCTCCTACAAACCATCGTAGGCAGAGCGTGTGCTAGAAGGGGCAGACACATTACCACCATGAGGAATGCTAATGGTCTACATCCTGTCACCATCCAGCCAGTGAGAATGTACTTCTCTTTGGAGAAGGAAGGCCTGATATTACCTGAAAAAAAATATTTTTTCCCTCCTTCGAATCCAGATATCACGTTAGAAAGAATGGAAACCTTTAACACTGTCCCTAAGCATCCAAGTTTTCAATCCAATCTGTTTCCCTTAACTTGAGTCGCTGTGACATTACCAAATTTTACATACAGTTATCTGTTGCTCTGTAAAGAAATACAGATGGTTTTTGTGGAAATAAACAGTCATTTATTTTAAACAACTGTAAAATAGTTTATGGAAACCAGTGGGGTAATGCATTCAAATAAATGCCAAAACTGGTTGATGGGGAGCCAGGGTGCTAAATCACACCGCTGAGGAATTCAGCTGTGGGGAACAGATAGTAAATCCAGAGTGACAGAATTTCCCGTGATGGCAAAGGTTTCTGACATCCAGTCCAGTACTCAAAAACCACAGCAGTTCAAACCCATTTTCCTTAACACAGCCTTGACAGCCAGTTAAATTAGTGAATTTAGTCACAAGCACCTAAGGACAAAAACAAAAGAAACAAACAAAAAGGAGACTTCAGTCGTCTGCAGCCTTTTCTGAGCTACATGAAAGCGATGACTCCAATCCAAGTCAATGGAAAGTGAGCTTAGGGCCAAACTGTTTTCAATCATCACACTTTGTTATGATACATTGGAATCTGAAGACTTTCATTCAAATCTGCTTATGTCAGAGACTAGCTTGGATAAACCACATCCTCTCTGAACCTAAGTCTCCTTCTCTGTAAAATGAGGATAAAACAACAGTTGTATACTTGATAGGCTGCTGAGCAGATTCAGGGACGCACCAGGAGTGATAATATCTATTAAGAACTTGGTGTCAGTGGCCCTGGTGGAAGGGGCTCTAGCACTGGGTGGGACAATAGCCGACAGAGCCTCTCAGGGGCTCCCACCAACTCTCCAGGGAAGCACCCCTGGCAATGAATGGCATGGGCCTGCCTCGGCAGGAACAGAAAGCACTCCAACCCTTTGCCCCCACCCCACCCCCACCTTTTTTTTTAATCCAAGCCCCTTTTTTGCTTCTAATTTTATAGGATAATCAACTATAAACTTATTATCCTTCTCTTCTCAAACCAGCTCTTTTTCCTTGTAACTGGGTTTCCAATGATGACACCACAATTATTCCAATGAATTAACTCAGTTGCTCACCAAACATTTACCAAACTCCTACCATGTGCCACGCCCTGAGCTAGGCACTGTAGATGTGAAAATAAATAAGACATTGATTCTGGCTTCTAAGGACTCGACATAGTGAACAAGACACTTACAAAGTCTGGAATACTTCTTAGTTTTCCTCCTTGTTGACATTAAATCACCTCCCGAGGTCTGCAGACTCTACCCACTTAATAAGTCTCCTTTGCAAAGCGGCTCATCCAGGCCATGGTAATGGCCTCCAGCCACCCATTCTTCACCCTGTTGTCAGAGGGTGCTCTCTAGAGCCAAACTCTGAAGGTTATACACTTTTGTGCTTAAAATCCTTTCACAACTTCCCATGGCCTACCAGCTCAGATGCAAACTCCTCACCCTGCTCTCAAGGCCTTCTATGCATCCTGATTTCTTGTCCATCTATGTGCCCTGTGATCCAGTCAAACTGGTCTCACCGTTCTTGCACATCACAGTTTCCTACCTCCATGTCATTGCTCTGCCCTTCTCAGCTTCTCCAGTTTGTCCGGATTACTCCTTTATGATTATCCCCTAAGTCTTACCTGTTTTCTGACTCTGTGCTCCTACTTTTCTCCTTCTGACCCCTGTCTGCTCCCCCCGCCCCCAAATGACATCAGGCTCTACCAGATTCCCAGACGGGACTCCTTCCTTTCCCCATATACGGAAAGTTGCACCACTTAACATCCCTCTCATCTCTAGGCTCTGCTCCAAGGCAAGAAAATTTCTACAATCCCAGGCCAACCAAAAACAAGGATTCCTTTTTCAAAATATGGCCTTGGCCTTTGCATCTCATTCAGGTAACTGCTCTTGCCCCTGGCCCAACCCTGCCCTCAGGCCTGGTGCCCTGCTAGGTTCTCAGTGTGCCTCTTTGAAATCCTGCCCTGCCCTCTGATGCTGCCTGCCTGGATTTCCTTGTGCATAAATGACAATATTTAATCATTCTGAATTCAACTATATTTGCTTGGTAAACATGAGGGGAAAAATGAGGGGGAGATATGACCAAGAGAACAGTTTGGAGAATTCCACTTGCCATGACTCTGAGTGACTCAATGATGCCCAAGGGTATGAGTGTGAGGCAGGAGTCTTATTCATCTTTGCAATTATGGAACTGGGTAAATGTCTGACGAATGACTAACTGAATTAATTGGGTGGATGGTGGACTCTCAAGTTTTCTAGCCCCTTTTACAGTAGGAGCATGTAAGTTTGATTTTAGCATTTAAAGATATGTATTTTTAACTGTTTGAATGCTAGAGAAAAAACCTGTGTACATTTAATGAGAAAAATTACAGTATGGTGGCCTCTAACAGACATTTTTAAAGAGATTTTTTTTTCCTAGAGGTAATTTTGACCCTGGGACTTTTGCTCAACTGTTGCCTATGTGCCCTAACCCTGTGTAGGATGTGGCTGTCCCTGGATGCCCAGCATCATCTGCTTCTGGTCCCCTGCTGCTGACTGCCCATCTGCCCTGTTCCCTGTTATGGGGACCGGACCTTCAGAGACTGGCTCCACTTGCCAACAGGGCTCTTCTCTGCCTGTTCCACCTTCCTTCTAACAACCATGGTACCAGCTAGGGTTGTGTTTCCACCCAGGACACAAGCCTCAGCAAGCACTTTTCTTACTGCCAAGTACCCTGTCCAGCTTTACAATAGCCATCTGGGCTCTTGCCTCAATACCTTGCACCAGATTGGTAGGACTGTGATGGCAGGATTCAAATCCCAGCTCCACCACCACTCCTTAAGACCTTGGGGAATGACTCAAGTGATCTAAGCACTGTTTCCTTATCTTTAAATTGGGGATGATGATCATTTCTTACTCAGACGGTTACTGTATAGATTAAATGAGATAATAACACATGTAAAGCACTTAGTCGGGCACATAAGTGCTTAATAAATAGCAACTATTTATTGCTATATTAATACAATTTTGCACATTTCTCCAAGTTCAACTCTTAAGCTATCAAACAGATAAGAAGCTGAATTACATATCCTGTTTTATTTTAGGCCACTTGTGACTTATAACCTAAGATGTTAAAATATGCTTCTCTTCGTGCTACAAACAAAACAAGAAGGTAAAAGCAATGGAGAAAATGGCAGAAGAGGGGTTGTGGCTGCCAGCCATTTTCCTTTCTCAGAGTTTTCTTTCTTGTTAGATCTATTATCTGGGAGCTGGGCTGCCCTGCTGGCTTTCCATTTGCCTTGCTAATAACAGTAAATCCAGCAGCTTCCACTGCAGTTCCTGTCTCCTTCAGCTGACTCCCAGGCCAATCAGCATTTCCTCGCTGCTAATGTCAGATGTTCCCTGGGAAGTCCTGCTGAAAAGAAAATTTATGACTAAAGTTTCTCCAGCTTTTAACCCTTCTGCATATCCAGCTCCAGATGCAGGGTGCTCCAGAGGAATGCTAGGTCATTCCTACATGTGCACTCCTATGTTCTCGCTGATGCTTTGCTGCTCTGACAAGGGGCCTCGGATCCCTGGAAAAGCTCAAATGAGCAGCTGGGCACACAGATGCACACATTCTGGGCTGTACCTAATGTGGACTAAATTTGAGCTGGGTTCCTTAGCAGCTAGAGTCTCTGTTGAACTATGATTCAAAGCAGTCATATTCACGTAAAAATAAAGTGTTAGATCACAAAACTGTGAATTTGACTGGGTCTCATAACTGAAATTGAAAGGAGGAATACGACTAACATTTATCAAGTAATAAAATAATAGCAGCTAAGATTCACTGGGTGCTTGGTGCTTTTCATAGATTTCTACTTAATTCTCACAATAATGCTATGAAGAAGATACTACTATTATTTTCATTCATAAATGAGAAAAATAAAGCTCAAACAGGATAAGAAACTCTGAAGAGACCAGAGAGCTAGAAAAAGTAACAGGAGCAAGAGTGGAACCAGGCAGGTTCTTCTAGAACTAAGCTCCATGGTTAGGACTACCAACCTACAGCCTGTGATCTAGTGTGACCTTATTTTACTGAAGAGGACATTAAAGCAAGGAGTTCAGAGAGGGAGAATGACCTGAGCAAGGTCACCCAGCAAGTACTGGAAGGGCCAGCTTTAAGCAGACAGAGAAAGCATGATGTTCTGACCCACAATAGCCACCTCCTGAAATAAATCCTAAGCACCAATTCAGGCTTTCAGGAGACAATGGTGGCACTCCACAATCTCTTCAGCCGAAGAGAGAACAACGGCTGTCTGCAAAGGCTCCGGCTTGCTGGCAAAGGCGGCAGTGGTGCATCAGCCATCGCCAGGCCCTTACAGACCGTATGTTCTTGGCACAGAAGGGTCTTACCACAGGGTTTTCATTTTTAGTAAGTTTAGGCCTTTTGGGATGTCTACATTCTAGCTCAATGGACTTTTCTCCATGACCTCTTCTCCACCTCTCCACAGAAGTTTGATGATATATTTAACCAGATTAGTAGATCTAGTAAACTAATTTTTGTCCCAATTCAAAAAGAAAAAAGAATGTCAAAATGTACATGTGACAGCTGCTTGGGACTCTAATGTTATGGAAAAGCAGCTGTTTTCATTTGTATCTATTAGTCATTCTTAGAATGGGACAGAGAATTCAGCTAATAGCTTGTGCTTTAACCTATAGAAAATACAGGTCACAGAGACAAAATCAAAATAAAAGGGTATATTCACATAATATTTTGGTCTTAAAAAGTTCAGAGATGTTTATAATGAGAAGCAACTATTTAATAATGATGTTCTCATAGAAATCTGACATCCAACATGATGAAATGGATGGTAGCTTTTAGGAAAAAGGAAGTTTCCAAATAGACAAAGTCCACGTAAGTAAGGAAAGAGAAATCTTTCTAAGATTTGGCATTTGAAAGTAAGCTGTTTTCTTTTTACAAATTAAAAGTTTTTTTTAAATTATCAAAGTAATACACATACAAGTTTAAAAGTAAATAATGCTATAAGTCCTATGATGAAAAATAGTAATTTCCTGCCCCATTCCTGAGTCTCTCCTTATAGGCAATTGGTTTTTCTGGTGATTTCTTCTGCTACTCACCTTCATATTTTTTATTAGCATTCCTATTCAGCTATTTTAAAAAATTATTATCAATATCAGACAGTATTTATTAACTTCTGCTATAGAGGATGAGGATACAGTATATGCTCTCTCCCTCTCTTTCACACACACATAACCCATTTGGAAAGTGAGTTTGTTTTACTTTTCTTTTTCTGTAATACAGCGTGTACAGTAGCTTCCTCCTCCTAGGCACCCCTACCTATCAATGCTTAAAATGACTGTTTTTGGTATACTGGTATACTCTCTTCTGGTTCCCGGAGGACTCATGAGAGATCCATATCATTATGGGAACCTGGGTGGCAACATTAATTTCAACTGATCCGAATCGCCTTTCATTGTTAAGACATTTACATTTTCATTTGATGATTTAATTCTCTGAGGGAGTTTGATCTCTGATAATCGACGTACAGCAAATCTGCTCCTAAACAGAAAGTGGTGGCCTAGGCTGGCAGGGAGTGAAGTAGCTATGGGCCCTGGATTGGCTTTCACTCCACAAAACGTGTTAGCCACCAACTCTGGGCCAGCTGCAGTGCTGGTAAACCACAAGGAACCCGTGCCTTTCCACAGGAGCTTTCATTTTACTCAAATTAAACTCAACATCCCTCTCCCCAAGGAAAAGGAAGGCTCTCACCCTTTTCTTTTGGCAAGATCAGTGTATTAGGAACTGACTGGGGACAGGCCCATAGCACCGCTGGCTGAAGGACACTGTTCTCTCTAGCAACTTCCAAGGCTGAGGCAAGGCTTGTTTCTCTTAATCGCCACTGTTGATCCAGATGGAGTCACTCACCGCTCATGAATTTATCCAGGCTATGCTGCCTCTCATTCTCCCTGCATCTGGGAGGGGTGTTGGTACCCCAAATAGAAGATACATGGAAACAAAATGGAAAGACTCAGATAATGTCTGATATTAGGGGCAAGAGAGACTCCCTTCAGGAGGGGAACACTCACAGTACTAGGGACTCAAGGAAGTCCTTTCTGTCAGAAAATGGAAGGACTTACAAATAAAAGTTGGAAGTGAGAATTCCTGGCAAAAGTGTCTTGTTGGTTTACCTTTCATTGACCATCTCCCCCATTAGAATGTTAGCTCTTTGCGAACAGGCAGCTGTCTTCCTTATTCACTACCTGGAATGTAGTAGAGACTCTATAAATATTTATTGAATGGTAAGTTTGGTTTCAGGTATGCTGTACCTGAGAGATTTGCATGACCCTCAGGGTTTTTTAGACTTAAATCACACTTTATCTTAATTCACATTGTTCTGCTATTAACTGTAGTGTGAATAAAAAAAGGAAAGCTGAAGTTTTGCTGATTTGATATTTCTGTGATTATGTGGTGACAGTTTCCGGAAAGATTGAGGAGTTCCAATAGACTACCTCGTATCTTTTGCAGCACTTGGGCTTTAATCACATCTCACTTTCTGTTTGAAAAATTGGTTTGATGACACAGTAGAATCCACACACCTGGCTGACTGCCATACTGTGATTAGTAGCTAGGTAACCAGAGAGGTAGATGCTGCCATGTCCTCTCCCCAGACCTGCCTCACAGCGCTAATCCAATGCCATTTTCCTGATTTTAAGTTACCTTTGTCTCTGGACATTATTGTCATTGGAAGGGAGAAAAAGAAATACCCTCACTGACTCGCTATTTTTCTTCTTCTTTTTTCTTAATGCACTTAAAGCTGTTGCAGATATGCAGCATAAAGTACTGCTATTTGTAATTTACTCAAAAAGGAAAAACTCTTTATGCAAAGCTATTATTGCAGTTGTTAAAAACTGCTTTTTAAACTGCTCATGGGGGAAAAGGGCTCCAGTGTCAGGTGTCTGCCAGCAGTGGAATAGGAGGTGGGTGTCTCGGCCCTGGCTGGTTTTTGGAGCCATCTTCTGTGGGGTAACTCTTCTAAAGCAGTGGTTTTTCACAGAAAGTAGCTAAAATCAGTATTGGAAGGAGTTTTCCAAGAGGAAGAGTTTTCCTACAGCTACCAGTAGGGTAAACACAAGAATGGCCTGTCTAAAGAAAGAGTGCCTCCTCCTTCCACTGGGGGAGACTGAGACTCTTCAAGGAGGCTGGAGAGATTTCAGAGGCATACGCAGCACTCCAAACCTCTCAGTCTGTAATTCTAGAATCATTATCTCAAAAATCATAGTGATATTTAAGTATATTTCCTCTTTTAAATGTTTTCTGAGAAGGAGCAACAGGCTGTGAGCTACTAAACTGTTAATACAAAGGCTTTTTAAAATCACTTGTAAATACATTTGTTACTGGCAATTACAGTTTGTTCACTTTATCTCTAGAATCTTTAGCATAGGAAATTAAATTTGCTTATATAAGCTATATGATGAATGAACCTTGTGACCATTAATCCACCCCTATATTTATGGTATGGGTTTTCTTATTAGTAAAAAAAAATTATTAGAGTTGACTCTCTGGATCTAGTTTTCTCCTTGTTCAAAGTTGAGGATGCTTTCAGTAGATTCAAATTCAAACATAATGCAAAGGCTCATTCTATCACAGGGTATAAGCTTTCTATAGGCTTAATTCATTGGAAAACAAAAGGTGAAGGCAAAGGACAACTCATATGAGTAGAAAAGGAAGTGAACCAAATCCTAAAGAGAAAGCCAGGTTTTACGGTGTGCCTGGCGTAAGAGGGGCAGTAGGGATACCAGCAGCTGGCACCCACGGAGCACTTACTGTGAACTAAGTGTTTTATATGCATTCAGTCAAAACGACAGCCTTTCAAGGTAGGTATTATTACCCCCATGTACAGAAAAGATAATTGAGGTAGGAAGGGTTGATGACTTGCCTAACTTTATAGCTTGTGAAAGGTACAGCTGGGCTGAGGACTGTGGCTGGGTTGGTTCCAAAGGCTCTGCCCTTTCCCCTGAGTCTGGCTGCTGCCCCCAGCTGAAGCTGGCACATTTGGTCTGGGGAGAAAAGCGCAACAGCCTCCACTGAGCTGTGAGCCCTGTAACCTTATCCAGTCGGCAGAAGTACCACACAGTGGCTAGCAGTACCACCTTTGGACATTTGGGTTTGAGTCCTTGCACCCCCACTTACTAGCTGTGTGACACTGGCATGCCCTGCATCCTCCCTGAGCTTTAGTTTTCTCACTTATAAAATGAAAATAACAATCGATTCAAATACTTGTTTTAAAGATTAAAATACAATGAAAAAACAGTGTTTGGCAGATTGCCTGGCCAATTCTGAGTATCAGTAAGTAGCAACAATTATTATATTGCAATTGTATATGCAACTTAAAACCATAGGTCAATGGAAGAAGCTGTGACCTCAAACATGTTACTTAACATATGAAGTAATAAAAATATCCTACAAAAAGGAATAAAGATTAGTGTTTCCTGTGCCACAAGGATATCTTTTTGTAACTTCAGAAATTCATATCAGTAGAATCTAAACTATATATTTTTAATTTTTGTTTCCCCCATTTTATTCTGAGCATTTTTAAACCACAGAAAAGTTGAGAGAACTATATACTGAAAACCCATATACTCATCACTTAGAGCCTACAATTAACATTTTACTATATTTGCTTTATCACATATCTATACCACAATCTACCTTCTTTTTAAAAATGTATTTCACAGCTAGAAACAGACATCAGGACATTGGCTCCTAAACATTTCAGCGTGCATATATTAACTGGAGTTCGACATTTAAGGTTCTCTTTTTACTTTTAGGTAAAATTACATGCAATATATGTACAAATTTTACCATCTGATAGTTCTGACAAATGCATACACCTGTGTGACCCAGCTTCTGTCAATATATAGAATATTACTTTTACTATAGGAAGTTCTCTTATCCACATTACATTTTATGTAAGGAAGCTGTGATGCAGGAAAAAAAAACATTGGGCTCAAGAATCAAAGGGTCTGGGTTCAAATCTCATTTACGTTACTCATTAGCAACACACACAAGTGTGCACGCGCACATACTATACATGCATCTCCTCGCCCTCTCTCTCTATTCATATATCTCCTCAGTTTTCTCAACCATAAAAAAGAGATAATACCCATTTCACAAGGCCTTTTGTAAAGGTTAAATACAAGAACACCTGGAATACAGTAAGCGCTCAGTAGATATAATCGAATAGGAATCATTACGTTGGTACTTTCTCTCTACCTTCCTCCCCACCTCTCCCCAATCTCCCCAATCCGAGGATATTGTCTTCAAAGAGAAAATGGTAAGGACAAACAAAACAAAACAAAACAAAAAAAACCAAGCAGTTAAATGAGAGATGAGGGAAAAAAAGGCATCTCTCTGCATAGGCAGTCCTCTCCCAATTTATCCACTCTGACTTCAGCTAATTAAACATCTGTCTCAACGGTCTCTTCAGCAAATTATTCATCCCCACTTTGTGACACTGATTGTTGGTTGCAGCCTTTTCCCCACTTGCTACCATTCCCAGAAACTTCTAAGAGTTTACTCACCAGGCACATGGCAAGGAATGATGCAGGGTCCCCATTAACCCCCTACAGTTGCCCTTGGTGCCAGTGCTGTTCATAATGCTGCCAGACGTGTCCTTAAATCTGCCTCCCCAAAATAAACCTGTTAGGGGTGACAACGTTTTTGTCTACATTTCTGATTTCCAGATTATGATGCATTTTCTAAGTGCTATGTACATGCACTAGACTGAAACATAGTATTTAACAAAAATTTAACTGAAAATCTGTTTTTTAAACTAGTTTTGATGACAAAGCAGGCAGATAACATAAGGTCTCAAATGAGGTGAATGGAGTCTAGCAAATTACTAGATAGCTCTTCCTCAACACATAAACAAAAGCTTTGCTTGTGACCGTAGGGCAAGCAGGCAAACAAGTAAAGTTGCCTGGCCTGGATGCATGTCTTTCTTTATGTACCAGTGCGTGCGAGTGTGTGTGTTTGTATGTGTGTGTGCACCTGTTTAGGCAGGAAGTGGGGAGGCTGGGCAGGGGAGAATTGTATTCTAAACTACAGGGCATATCTTAAAAATGGTATGCTGAAAACTGACTTCTTCTCAATCCCTTTTTCTACTGAATAGACTGGCTAAAGAACTATCTTTTAAAAAGATAAATGGTTAATAAACTATTTAAAAATACTAAACTACACTAAAGACCCAGAAATGCAAATTAAAATGAGATACTAACTGCTATCCACCAGTTTTGCAAAAATTAAAGATGGATAACATCCAGTGCTGGTAAGGGGGTGAGGAAAGAGGTACCCCTATATACTCTTGGGGTGTTAAAGAATGGGTATAAACTTTTTAAAGGACAATTTATTTTTCTTAACATTTTAAATAAGTAAGCCTCTGACAAGCAATCCCACATTCAAAATTTAGCACAAATGTGCAATGAATATTCATACCAGATTGTTCACTGCATGTTTCTATAATACTGAAAATTTGAAAATCATCTAAACATCCTTCAATAAAGGGCTAAATTAAAAAAATTGCCTAGAAAGATAAGAACGCGTGGTTACTCTGACACAGAATAATGCTTATGACATATTATTGAGTGAAAATAGCAAATGCAATATCATCTACATTATGTGATATCATTACCAAAAAAACCCTTTACATATATATATTTTTCATGAGTTCATTTAACAAACATTTATTGAATGTTCTCTATTATTTGACAGGTACCTTAACAGATGTCGAATATATAAGTAATTCAAAAAATGAAAACATAAAACAGGGACCTGTCCACATGAAACTTACAACCTATATGTGTATCTATCTGTATGTGAACTGAAAAAAAAAAAAAAACCAAAAGGATTTACACCAAAGGAAGTTAGAAAAAAATCTTTACTTTTTACTTTACACACCTTCAAAATGTTTCATTTTTTCCAACAAGTATTCAACTTTGATTTAAATATATCTTTAAACCCTACCTTTTACCATCACCTTCTTTTGGTATTAACTCCAGGAGATCTGGCCACAGCTCCAAGCTATTTCAATTCTCCCTGTGCAGTCAGCTTGAATAAAAGAAATCTGTCTTCACCATGGTATCCATCCTCTGTTTGCTGAACAGAGCACCTTCCACTCTTTCCCACACCTTAATTCAGGACTCCATCATCTATTGGCCAGATTTCTTTGTCTCTGCTTCATGTTTTGTGGCCTCTAATTCATTTGTACAATGCAGATGGTGTTCTCTAAAAGAAATTCTGATTATACTGCCCTCCTTTCAATGGCTCCTCTCTGTCATCAGAATAATGTTCAAATTTAACAGTTTACAAACATGACCTAGTCCCAAAGGACCACTGCAGTCTGAACACTTTCCCATCCTTCTTCACCTGGCCAGTTTTATTCATCTTCAGGTCTCAGTCAGATAATGTATTCTGGATAGACTTCTCTGACTCCCTAAGTTTGGACCAGGGCTCCCCTCTTCCCATATGCACCCATGCACTGTATTAACATTATAATTGCCTGCTTATTTTCCTGACTCCCCAACTAAACAGGAAGCCCCCTGAGGGTAAGGACCATTTCTTGGTCTCTATAAAATCCCTAGTACTTACACAGTGCCTGTTTTTTTTTTTAATTGTGAAACAAAGTTTATTGAGGAGGGACAAGATAGGTTTACAGAGCAAGAGCAAGACACATTCGCCACAGAGGATGAACAGGCCCTTTGTCGTAACAAAAAGGCTCCACGGTGCCTGTTATCTAATAAGCCCCCAATAAATGAATGTACCTCTTCTATTTTTAAGTATACTATCAGGCCTGGCCTGGTCAGATCTGGCCCCTGCCTAGTGTCTATAGCTTACCCTCTGCCCTCTTCCTACACCAGTAATTTGGAACTTCTATGTTCCATGACTACATCTCAAAGCATGTTTACTCCTCTGCTGGAATGTTCTTCTTCTGATTTACCCACCTGGCAAAGTTCTAATTAATCTTCCAAAAACCATCAAAGAAATCACTCCAGGGCATCTTTTCTCAGTCCCCTACCCCACCTAGTAGTTTTCAAGTACTCTCTTATCTGTGTTGCTTTAGTAGCTTATATACATCTGCTCATCAATTTACCATATTTTAGTGCCTCTTTTTCTGTGTACTCATTGGGTTTTCCACCTGATTTCTAGTACAGCACTGGTATGAAGCAGGCAGCATTTGATGACTGCTGAACTAAACAGGGTATCTTAGAGCCACACAGTGCTTAAGAGCACACATAACCCTTTCACCAAGTGCCTGGATTAATCCTCACTCAGCCTCTCTCATGTTAGAGCTGAGGAACGTCAGGCTCACAGAGGTTAAGTACCATGATTACAAATACAGTTTCTTCATTCTAAGATAGATTTTCCTTCATCATTTTAAACATTTCAAAAATTGGGATACTGCTTAAAACCAGTATGTACATTCGATGCAATAGTATTTTCTGAGAAGCTATTATTAAACTAGTGGTGCTCTAGAATTAGTCGCTAGTGGACCCAGAAGTAGGTCCTCTGACTTCAAACTCTGTGTGCCTCCCATACTACAACAGAGCCTCTTGGGGCATATGTCTTTTCTCTTCCTTTCATTCTGCTTTTTTTGTTAATCTAATCCACGCATATGACTGCCCCAGATGACGTGAATGAACAGATTTTGTAATGGAATAGGAACTTCTGAAAGATTAGCGACTAGCAGGAAGAGTAAATGCTGGTCAAATGTAGTTCTGGCGAATGACATATTTCAAGTTTTTCTGATGTGGCAGTTGCGAGAGCTCATAACACCCTTCTAAAATAATTGGGTCTCTAAAGTGGTTCCAAAAGATTTTTGCTTGACATAAATTCTCTAAATTTCCAGGCTTTCTGGATAAAATAGTTGACTGCAATGCCATCTTTAATGTGCTCTGCTCTATATTTGAGAAGATCCATCAGGAGCTTCAGAGCACTCCAGACAGGGGGAGGCTCAGGTGAGATGAAACAACAAGATAGAGAGGCAGAGAGAGAAGGCAAGGAGGGATATTTAACTTGGAGCTTCTTGCCTGGGGCACTTCTGAGTTATACATTTAAACACCTTAGAAACACTTTAAACATATAGTAAATTATAACCCTAATTTACTATATCATTTTCCCACTGGGTCATTGGATACTGAGTATCAGGTCTTTATTTCCTATTCAGTACCCATGCATGAGTAGCATCAGCATGATCATTTATTCTTTCATAAGGAGGAACAGTTGTCTGCAGAAATTATTGCCTTTTTGACAACATTAAAACAGTTTATTTACCTTTTATTCTTTTTCTTTTTTTAAGGATTACCTGCTACAGCATAAGGTAACCACATATCTGTGTCTCTGGCTTACAATTTCTACTTTCACAGAAGAAAGGGTTACTGGATTTTCTGTCTTTATAATCGCACATGAAGTAGGACTCTGTTCAGCCCTACAGCCAGAAGATTCTTTAGCTTACTTTAGTCTTTGGAGTGCATTTCAGGCTAGAAGGGTGTTAAAAATCCTACTTCATCTAAAACGTATATGGGTTTCCCTTTTCCATAGGGCAGCTCAGGACAGGTGTATGTTGCTTTAAGAAAGCTAGACATAAAACATTAAAACTGACACCAATACAGACAAACTGTGCAATTACAAAAGAATTCCTGGCTTTATATCCAGATTCACCACAGGGTTCCTTTAAATGCTGCACTTCCCTAGTGCATTTAGATCTCAGAATCAATGAACATTTCTGTTTACAGAATTTTAAATTTGTTCTCCCATTAGGGTTCTAATAAGCAACATGGTACAAATAAAAAGAGCATGGGCTCTGAGGTCAAAAAAGCCTAGGCTCCAATTTAGATTCACCATTTACTTACTATGGAAACTTGGGTAGCTTTTACTTCTATTAGAGCTAAGGAAAGGGAGGCTCGGAGAAGTAAGTACCTGACTACACATGTAATTATCATAGTTCCTTAATTCTAAGATGCACCTTTTTTCCCCCTTCACTTTTTAACATTTCTAAACCCTGATCTGTAAGATAAGATGTAATAAAATCTACTTTCCAGGGGTAGATTGTGCAGATTAAATGAGATAATATCTGTAAGTACACAAAGGCATGCAATATATCAGCTCTCATCCACTTGCAAGAGATCTTGCTTTTGGAAAGATCAACTCCTCCCCTGGCACACAAATCTCCTTTAAAACACTCTTGGATAAATAATGAGTTCATTTGTATACAACTTTCTTGGTCTATCTGGCATGAAAGTAAGGCGTACCGTGTGTGGTATTGCAGAGACTGACCCTGTTGCAGCCAGTCAACTACAGATGGTCCACATTAGGTCATAGCCTCTAAATTCTTCCCCCAGGCTGCCTGATCTGTACCCCTTTATCATAATGCAACCACCAACTCTGCATTTCTTTCCAGTTCTTTTCTTTGTATTCATACTCTCTGTACATCCGTTCCCCCTCTTTGGACCTCAGTGTATTTCACAGTGCTTAGAAGTTTGGATTTTATTCTACATTCAACTGGAAGTCATTTAAAGGTTTGGAGCAGAGATAGGATCTGATTCATATTTTAAAGGATCTCTCTGGTTACTGTGTAGACAAAATATTGGAAGGGGCCAAGAGCAGAAGCAGGAAAACCAGCCAGGGTACTATTTCAACAATCCACATGAAGAGTCATGGTGACTTGGACTCGCCCAATGGAGAAGACTAAATGGACTCAGGATTTATTCTAGAGATGAAACTGATAGGACTTGCTAATGAATAGATGTGGGGAGATAGTGCAGGTAAAAATTCAAGACTGACAACTGGATATTTGGTTTAGGCAACTGGGTGGATGATGGTACCCGTTTACTGTGCTAGGCACCTGCTATATCTTTCTTAGAGGGTCAATTTCATTACAATTTTTTTTGGTGGGGGGTAGGGGAAGAGTTAAGTAAATTAAACTGCAAAGTAATCTGAAATGTTCTTTTTATGTTAAAATATGGTAAGCCATTGCTTTGATTGGCACTGCCCCACCCCACACCTCAACTCCTCACAGCTTGAATGTGAAGGTCACTGTGTAAATGTCAATTTCTCAAGGGAGGAGTTCCCTGAACACCCTACATGATGCAGTGAGCTCCCTTGCATCCCATTATTCTCTCAACCCTTTATGTTTACTCTCCCTCTAGAATATAAGGCCCTCCTTAGCAAGAGGCTTGATCTGCTTCACCACCGGCTCCTTGCACCCAGCACAGGTCTGACACATATGGCACGTGATGGTGAAGGTACAACATGGCTACAAATACATTAGGGATCAATATTTACATTTTACATGAATTTTGAAGATACAACTTAGGAATCCAGTAATGCCATCATTAGTTGTCCCTCAGACCAGACCCCCACACCGTGTCATACAGGTTCACAGCAGTATTTTAGGGAATAACGTTTCAGAAGTCCTAGACTTGACTATCACATTGGTGACATTCTAGGGAAAACAAAGTAAATTAGCAAGCAATAAGGTGCTCTGTGGATCGAAACAGAGAGGCTAAGAGGGAGTCCCCACTTGACAAAACTAACACTTTTCTTTCAAGTTTTAGGTGAAATTTTATAAGAAAGAAATATGAATGTCATAGGCTTATTAACAATACTGTAAGAATTTTTTAAAAGGATCTTCAGACTAATAAAAACTTGTTTTTTACATCAAAAGGCAAGAAAAGATGGGGTGACAGAAAGTTAATATGCTTCTGTTCAATCTTTCAGCAGATAATATAGAAAAAACACCTCTATTTCACAATGATAACAAACACTGAAACTGAGCTATGCAGAAAACTATTCTGCTTGGTAAATCTCACTTTGATGCCTTCTCTCTTTTGCAGATCAAGAGGAACCTATATTTCTGTGTCAATTTAAAAACTGAAATTGATCTGTCTTCATTTCTCAACAGTGTCTGTCATACCCAACATCATGCTTCAGGAGGCTGGTAAAGGTTGGTGGTTAACAGCATTTTTAAACAACAACAAAATACTAAGAAGCTCAGAAGGTCATTGATTGTGAGGGTGACCTTGACAGAAGAACTTGATGAACTAAAGCCTTTATTCACTAAATAACAGGTTAGTATATTGCACCGGCTAAATCATGAGACCTGACAGGCTACTCTTCACTGTGTCAAAAGCACACCCACCCGTTATTAGTAAAGAGGCTTCCCATCTAATTCTTCTAAAACTGGATTCTCCAATTACAATTTTCGTAAACAGTGGAGATTTTCTGCCAATTCAGATAGATTCCAAATGTCAAGTAGGTCAGTAATAAAATGAAAAGCTGGAAACTTTAAAAGAGACATTTAAAAACAGGCTTTAAAAACATGGGCCTTAGCAGAGAACTGACTGGAACATACTGTGAAAAGACCACTATCGTTAAGTACATGAATATTAACAGAAAAAACCCTGCAGTGTTCATAAATAGTTATGACTTGACGAAATAATTACAAATAATACAAGTCAAAATTTTAGATCAGTTACAAGTCCCTGCAATGACATTCTATCCTAAAAAGCAAAATGATTTTGAAACCCTAAGGGTTTCCATTGACAAAGCTATTTACCTAAACAAAGAAGAATTCTTTTGCTCAAACATCTACCGCTTTCTGGTTTTTTACAAATTAAAACTGGGGAGGGAGTACCAGAGGGAAGAACAACAGAGTATTTAAATATCAGGACTGCCATTAAGCTCACATTTTGATTTAATAATGAAATAGTTTAAGTTCTAAATTTATTGTTATTATTAAGTGAAGAGTTGTGTGGTCAGTCTGTAAAAAAAGATAAGAGAAGTTAAAGAAGTATGCTGTCAGCCTGCCAAAGGATTTCTGAAATCTTGTTCTAGAACAACTAACCTCTAATGAATAGTGTGAGAACTACTGACTCTACATGGCACATGTTGTTTAATTTGAAGTGGTATTTCTCCCCTTCTCACTGCAGTTAAATAAGAGTAGCAAAAAGGCAAGCACTGTTCTGCACTCAATCAGGTAAAAGCTGTCTGAAGAGAGAGCTCAGGACTCTAATTCTGTCCCAGACATGGGGCATGGCAGGCACCTTCTTGCAAAGACCGAGTAGATCATTGTGGTAAAGGCTCAGGAAGTACAAGATGAGAGTCTCTAACCTGGCATCTCCTCCCATCGAGTTTATGACTAAGTTCATCTATCATAATTGGTATGTAGTAAGTACTTCACAGACAACTATGAACACCAACACATTTTTTTAAAGTAAATATACTGGTGTTTCCCTCTATGACAAGAGGATTTTCATTAACCACCTCCAAAAGAAGTCCACTCCACAATACAAACTTCAAAAACACAAAATATATCCTGCCTTTACCAAGCTAACTTTAAACAAATATCTTTGCCAAATTGGAGATCCCTCTATTTCATGAGACCATAGTTAATAAAGCTATAGAAAGACCTGCTTGTTTTTAAAAAGCTTTTTGGATTAAGAAAATGGACAGTAATTCATGTAAATGTATCAATCTCAATTGGCTTCTCTAGTATGAAAAGAAATAAATAATGCAGATCACCGTTTTTCAGATAACAAGTCTTAACTCCTTGCCAAGGATATGGCAAAGACTCTGATGGAAATGGCAGTGATGTGTACACAAAGGTGAACATAAAGAAATGTGTGCATGATAAATGCTGGGAATGGACATAGCTAAACATGTATGCAACCGGACAGAGATGACTGGAGACCAAAGGAAAGATACTGGCTCAACTGTATCTAAATAAGTTCACAGGGGCTTCATGGTCTAAAAAACCTGTGACAGCAGGATTTCTATTAAGGTTAAAAAAGTTCTACCTCCTCCTTGAACAATTCAGAATAATGCTGTCTTAGAATATAATGAATTACATCACAAATACACTTTTATGTAAAAAATTTAGGAACAAAACAAGAGAAAAGGACCAGGATCCTAAAAGAGGATGCATACTTATGAAATATCTTTGAATATCTAAAGCTGTTTAAAAGCTATTATATTGGCACCTGGAACCCCAAAATATCTACTTTCCCTTGGGAAGGAGTAGCTATGCCTCTTCAATCATCCCCTAAATGCAAAGAAGTTTGACCCCCATGCAATGGATAAAAGTCACCCAAAAAATGAACAAAAGAGGTGTTTGGAAAAACCAGAACACCATTCATCCCAGCTAACGACTTGTTCATTATGAGTGATGATGGATAAAGACTTCTCATGCTGAGATGAAATCAAGATTTATATGCATTGTTTCCTCTCCCAACTTGTGGGAAGATCATCATCATTTAATTCTATCTCTGCGGCCAGTGATGGGCATCCAGAGAGCTGGTTATCAAACGGCGCAGTCAGCTGGCAAAAGCCGAAACGTGCAGTTGGCACATCTGGACGGAGCCGCCACAGCCGAGGGTGAACAATGACTCCTGGCAAGCATCCAAATTGCTTGCAGACGCTAGCAGGTCTCATCTACAACCGCCCCTACCAGCATCTCTCTCTCTCTCTCTTTTTTATGAGAATCAGATTTTCATTGCTCCATTCAATTGCTCTCCTCTGCCATTTTTTACAGCTCTTATCGTTCCCCTGGAATATGGCCTTGAGACAGCTCATCCGTGTCCTTCACTGTGTTATCTCTTCTAACTTTTATTAAAACTTCAGCTTTCATCAGAAGATAGCTAATTAAATCTGGAAAAGATTATATGCTTCCCCTTAAAAGAGCACAAAACTATTTTCTTCAACCTGAGCAATGCTTTTTTCCCTTTCCAAAAGGTGAAATCAAAGGTGTTTAAGAAGTATGTTTATTTACAAAGCTAAGATATTTGACATGTCATATATGAATTGATTTATATTAAAGTTGTGTGTGGTATGACAAATCTTTGAGCTATTTTTCAAAATAATTATTTCTCAGTACTGGTAATAATTTTTTCTATATCTTTTAAATATCACAGCTAATACCATAAACTTATTTTCTATATAAAGTTGGGTAATGAGGAATTAGATATTCATAGGTATTTGTGCACATCAAGTGATTTATCTTTTTAAATCTTTTAAAATTTGCCCTCATTTGGTAAAACTGAAGAAAAATTTTTCTTCTTTTTTTCCATACCCCAAACACTAGTAACTATAAGTTCTCCCATGAAAAATTATGTGAAAACATGAAATTAAAAGCAGTGATTCAAGTTTAGGACTGATTTGGTTTTCAAGACAGCTTTACATCAACTAATCATTAGCACAAGTAGCTCTGTCTTAATCTACCACAAATTATTAATGATGGAACTTCCATAACTGACATGAATACATTCTTCTCACATATGCCACTGACCCAGTCCCTTCCTGAGCCCCAGTGGCAGAGTAAAATCACTTTTTTGCTACAGACCTGCTAACCAAACCTTCCAGCAATGATATCTGAAACAATCTAGCCAGCCGTCAAACACACAAACACACCCACTCACCCCTTCCCTCCCCACACACCCTAAGCCCTTTTAACTGAGGGTTAAGCTTCTGCTGCCAGGTTATGGTTTAATTATCCCACCTGAAATTTTCTGAGATCCTTTTCTTCGCTTCACTGCCTTTAGCAAGATTTCTTTCATTGTGACCTTTGTGTTGTCCACCTGAATAAGGGAGAATCCATGAGCAGCATTTCTGTAGGAAAAGACAAATATTAAATCATCACCAACATTCAACCAGAGAGATGTGATCACAATCTCCACTGTGTTTAAGAAAGTTTTAAAGAAAGTGTACACCGAAGTGCCAATTATTTGAAAATAGGTTAAATAAATCTACTTCCAATGGGGGAGAAATAAAAGCATTCTAGTACCAGCAGTTCCAAGTGAAAGAGAGGTCAGGGTTAGGAAAGGCTTTTCTAATTGATCTCATATTTAACTTAATTGGTCTGTGCGGGTCAGTTGTACCTTGGGTTTCTAGTGTTGGCTCCCAAGCCAAATCCTGCAGCAACGATCGACAATTGATAAACTTGGCTTGTGTCAGTAGATGTCACTGCAGGCAGATACTATCATCGTAAGAAGCTCATGGAGCCCCAGGCAAAAAAATGTCATGGGGAGGGGAAAGAATGATACTCCAAAGCAATTTAGAATAAGGAAAAGAAAAGGCTCTTTCTTTTCTTTATTACTATATTAGCTAGTAATAAACACACACATACAAACACACATGCAAACATATTTAAAAAAAAAATACACAGTCTGTGTACACTTCAGTAGAAATGGTTTAATCTACTTAGCCCTAGAAAGTCAAACAAATATTAGCTGAAGCACTTATAATAAGATAAAATACTAACACTACTTGTAAGCTTCCAGTCGATCAAATTGGGTTGGGGGGAGTGCTTCATCTAGATAGGAAAAAACAGCTAAGGAACAAGTACAGGAACATCTCCTGTGTGAGGTATAACTTCATCAAGACTGTTAATTGCAATAGCAAGTATCACAAATACTACTCACTACGCTTGGGCACTGGGACAAAATCGGCCAATTCCAAGTAGCTCATGTAACAAACGGGACCCAAGTTTCCAACTATGGAACACGGGAATTGCCACAAGGAATTTGGTTACATTCCCATTTCCCCATAAGAATCTCAAAATGGAACATGGCCAAAAAACATGGCAGAACTTCATATTGACAAGAAATCTGAAAGAAAAGCCAAGCCCCAAGCTAAGCCCTGGAAAAGCTTCCCAATTTCCCAATAGTAGGACAGGCTGGGAAGGAGCCTTAAGCCTAGGTTGGACCCAACCAGGGGGCTAACTCTCCACAGGGGCTAGGGGCTGATCGCAAAACCAAGGACCTAATTTGCTTCCCTAATACAGAGACATCTCCACAACCCTCCTCTCCACACGGCTTGCTGTTTAATCCTTGACATTCCATTTGTTAAAAAGCAAAAGCCGATGCTGGTCTGGCCAGCACAATCATCCATTTTAACTTGGTCAAGTTCTTGCTATCGAACAGCAGGCCTGAGAACTGTCAAGCTAATTTTACTGAACACTCTGTTACTGAATCATGCCTGAGTCCCAGCCATTCTTTACCTCAGAAGCTGGACCCTATCCCAGAACAATCTTTAAAAGTTTATTTTACTGATCAAAGCAAAATAAGAAATAGCTCTTTTTTAAAAACTATATTTAGGGAGCAATGCAGTAAGTGATACTTTGGCAAGAGTACTGAAATGTAAAGTGCCTTGTGCATTTATAAACTTGGGGGTATTTGCTCTGGCGCTAGGCCAGTGTGTGTTTGGAACAAATGCCAATCAACCACGCTCAGATTTGCCTTCCCCGGCTTTCTCCTCAGAAGTCAGTATGTGCTCCATCTGTGACAATATGTTGGGCGATGGATGAGTAGGGCCTGAAAGGAAACACAAGTTCTTGGGTACTCACAAACTAGTACTGGCCTAGACCTCATGAACTTCTATCCACCTGGCTTCTACCTGAACTATCTTAGATTTGAATCTGCTTATACATCGCCTACATTCTCTCCTAATCTGCTGCTGGCTGATAGCATTATTTCAATCCAATACATTTATCTTTTTCAGCAAAGGTAGACTAAAAGCTCAAAAGGAAGCCTTGTGTTTGGACTAACTTCCATAAATTAAAAGCATCCTTTTAAAAGATTTTTCAGCAGAGGAAAATCCCTAGTCTGTAT
This sequence comes from Indri indri, assembly GCA_004363605.1. Lineage (NCBI taxonomy): Eukaryota > Metazoa > Chordata > Mammalia > Primates > Indriidae > Indri > Indri indri. Next base: position 29,409 of record RJWJ010018845.1, read on the forward strand.
TTTTCTGTCATTTTACCAAAACGTACCTGGGTGACAAGGTTAAAGCATGCAGAGGAAATCCCTGGCACTTATCATCCACAGGCATTACTGATAAATTGTGTGGTGGAGGAATAAAGGATTACCTTCTGTATTTTTTCATTACACTTTTCTTTTGTTACAGAATACATAAATCCATTGTGGCACAATGTAATATGTATCACCATGCTACACCTGCGGACGCTTCCGAGCGGCTGCCATGTCTGTGCAGTCAGGAATGATAAGTGAACCACCCGTGAATGTTAACGATAGTGATCATTCTGAGGTAACTCGGCTCTCCATCTTCCTTTACAGCCTCCGTGCTGAAGCCAGGGTAGCAAGGTTCATGAGAGGAAAATGAAAACAACAGTGAGGGAAGGGGCACGCATGGCCCTCGGAATGTACCTTCACAAATGTGCAGTATCTTACTCTGGGGCTCCATTTCGGTAAAAACGTGCACGTTAAAAGGAGAAAGAGGTTTTGCCCTGCGTACTGCACATTCAACCAGACCTAATAAAAGTTTCCTCAGGTCAGTTCCACACTCCACTCCTTTCCCTCCAGAGGAATGCAAACTTTGGATCTTGTTCCACATCTGTAGCCCCTCAGTGGGGAAGATGGACAGTGTTTTCTTTTTTTGAGTAATACACCTATAGTTTTCTAAAATGTAAGAATACAGAACATAAGTGGTTCTCAGCATCCAGCTAGGTGCAACTGTTATGCTCCCATTTAACAAGTGGAATGGAGACTTGCCATCACAGTTTTCAGCCTGACTTCCAAACATTCTAGGTGTTATGCCTCATTTCTTTATATCCAGGATTTTTTATGGGCTTTCTAAAAAGTCTATTGAAATACATTTTTTCAAGCTGCTTTTATTTAATGAGGCGCATTGGGTCTGAGATTGAGAAGACAATGATCTCGGGTGGGGGGTGGTAATGCCGCTAGTCCCACTGCCTTCCTTGCGGCGCTGCGCTCCAGTCTCCGAGTTGGGGTCTGCACTGCGACGGTTAGCCCGCAGACAGACAGACCCACATCAGAAACTGCTCCCCTTGTGGACAGACAGCTTGTTTTCTCCCAGGACAAGGCATTCTAGGGGCACTGGGCAGAAGCTGCCACCTTCCCACAGCTCCTTGCCCTGCCCATGCTGGGTCTAGGATGAAACTCTCCTTCAGGGAGCTGACTAAATACTGCCAGGAGTACTTCAGTCAATTCAAAGTTAGGTCCTGTCAAGTCTCCTAACCACTGAAAAACGTACAGGCATTTTAAAAAGAAATTACTCACTTGAGGAATTCAGCTCTGTCCTAGTGCAAAGCCACTCGGCTACCACAGAGAAGTTTTTATACCAGCATTAACACAACACAAACAGCATTTCTCTACTAAGGAGTAAGCCAGAGGTGATGGGAGCCACAGAGGAAACAGGATACAGTTCTTCATGTGAAAAGCTTAGATTCTATTAATAGGGACAGAGCTGGACCCAGAACCCAAGCTGGAAAGCAGCATACTAGAGAGGAAAGCACAAGAGCTGGGAGTTGAATACCCTTTGGTTGAAATCCTGGTTCTGTGTCTAACCAAAATGTTGCTTTAACATGTGGGAACCTCAGCTGCATTCATGAAATAAGGAAGATATTTCCCTAAA